>VSMD01045542.1:0-88453 GCA_008750895.1 Mirza zaza
GAAATATCAACCCTGTGACAGATGACTATCCACCTCTGAATCGCAATTTCCTTCATTTGAAATATCAACCCTGTGACAGATGACTATCCACCTCTGAATCGCAATTTCCTTCATTTGAAATATCAACCCTGTGACAGATGACTATCCACCTCTGAATCGCAAGTGCTTGGAGTAGCGGCACCTGATCCAAAACAAATAATCAATACATAATTGTTAGAGTGGATAAACAAATAAAATGTGCTCAAGGCAATATAGGCACCGAGAAAGCAACGTAGACTTAGTGAGGGAGAGGGATACTCAGGGAAGCTGGGAAAGGTGAAGGTCAGTATAAAAACAGATAAATTATAATAACACAGGATAAATGCTGTAACTCAGATACAAACAAAGTTCTAAGGCTACAAAAGGACAGAATGATTGGTGTAAGGGCTGACACTGGAAAAGGCTAGGGAAGAATGACAGAATCATATTAACGCTGGTGACACGGTACAACATACGCAAAGCGTTACACTGTGAAAGATATGTTTGAAGGAATTTTCGATGTGATTAGACACTGAATTAGAACAGGAAACCAGGCAAGGATTTGATGCCCAGAGAAAGCAAAACATCTCATACAGTGTGATATTCCGAGAAAGGGGCAGAACCAGGATACAAACCCAGGTCTGCTGGATTCCAAGCCAATATTTTTTTTTATTTCAGCATATTATGGGGGTACAAATGTTAACATTACGTATATTGCCCATGCCCCTCCCTCGAGTCAGAGCTTCAAGTGTGACCATCCCCCAGACAGGCTACTTATGGCATGTGGCCAGAAATTTAAAGCCAAAGGATGAACATGGTGTATTTAACTGAAATCTTAATTTTACTTAAGATTTACTTAACATGAAAGTAGGAAGAGGATAATTTAACCTGTTATTTTAAATGTTTCAATTTAAAATAAATACTGGTACATAATACACAATGTGTATGAATGTTATGGAAAACCGGAAAATGCTTCCTAAAATCTGCTTCTCAGTGGGCTCCTACAGGCACCTCCCCATACTCTTTAAAAATGTGTTCTCTTCTGCCATGAGGGTACTTTGTTGGATAGAAAAGTTTGAGAAATATACATTTATATTACTTATGAAAGGCAGGAAAGGTTTTGAGGGAACCCTAAAAGAGATTTTTCCAATTTGAATCTCCCCTATCATTTTCCTCCCCAATAGAGTTATAATTTAAACAAGCAGAATTATTCTGGGGGAAAAAAAGTATCTATTTCAACATATTAGTGTTCCTTCACTATTATATAAAGTTCTTAACAGTAATCTAGATTACCAGTTAAAAGAACTTCTATTCATGGAAATCCTATAAGTTTATATTAAGGATAGTTCTAGACTAGGCTCATGGTCCTTACCTGTGGCAAGTGTATAGTAAAATGAGCAGAAAAAACATTAGTTCCAGGGACAAGAAATGTCCCTGGAACTAATGTCCATGTTAACAAGAAATGTATCTCCTGTATTGTGTTAGTACAGTATGAGATGAAGGTAAGAGATCTAAAATTAATGGCTTAAATCTTTGAAACGCTGACACCTAAAGAAAGACAGTGATGTCAGAGTTGTGGACTTAAGGAGCTATTTCTGGGATTCCTTCCAAATCCATTATCTAAAGAGGAATTCATCCAAATGGAACCTACTGTCATCCATTTAAGCCATGTTTATTTCAGAGTATCGTGGAATGTTAGAGCCAAAAGGTATCTAACACTTAGCAATCTTTCACTGTAACTCTTGTTACAGATGCAGAAACTGAGGCCAGAAGAGGTTAAGAAGTCACCGCCTATTACTAGCTAATGTAGAAACATTAAAAAATATGTTTTCATTTAATACTTACTTTTAAATGTTAATACTTTAAATAATAATGATAAAGCAAGGACAATTAGTAGCTGATGCTTTGCTGTAAGAACTGCGGAGCGCGGGGGGGGGGGGGGGGGGGGGGGGGGGGGGGGCCTTACGGGAAGATGTCACTCAAAGGGTACAAAGTTTCAGTTAGAGAAGACGACTAAGTTCTGGAGAGCTATTGCACAGTATAGTAACTACACTTAATAATAATTGTATATTTGGCCAGATGCAGTGGCTCACACCTGTAATCCTAGCACTCTGGGAGGCCGAGGTGGGCTGATCGCTCGAGGTCAGGAGTTCGAAACCAGCCTGAGCAAGGGAAAGACCCCATCTCAACTATAAATAGAAAGAAATTAACAGGTCAACTAAAAAAAAACATATATATATAAAAATTAGCCAGGCATGGTGGCACATGCCTGTAGTCCCAGCTACTCAGGAGGCTGAGGCAGGAGGATCGCTTAAGCCCAGGAGTTTGAGGTTGCTGTGAGCTAGGCTTACACCACAGCACTATAGCCCAGGCAACAAAGTGAGACAAAATAAATAAATAAATAAAATAATTGTATATTTCAAAATTGCTAAAAGAGTAGATTTTAAACATTCTCACCACAAAAAATAAGTCTGTGAGGTAACAGATACATTAACTTGATGGAATCATTCTATGATGCATATAAAGATATCAAAACATCAACATTGTATCCCATAAATATATACAATTAACTATTTGCCAATTAAAATTTTTAAAAAATAAAGCCCAAAATTATACAATTGAAGTATTTAAAAAATGATAAACTAGGAGAATGCTGTTTTACCTTAGACTGTCCCTTCCTTTATGTCTCTCTCCCTCTACAGAAAAACCCACAATTCTTTCAGCTTATCCATTCTTTGCCTTTCTTTATGGTTTTATCACATAAATGTTTACCTAAATAATATAGTTTTTCTTGCTTTTGAACATCACATAAAATGTTTTGTCATATGTTTTCAGTGACTTGCTCCTTTCATTTAAATCATTCATTTTCAGTTTTACTGTTCATTCATCTCCCTGACATATAGTCTTCTATTGTATGACTATAACAATTTATTTAATATTCGTGGATATCTAAATTACTTCCAGATTTGCTATTATGAGCAATTTTGGTAAAGGACTTTGGTGCACATTTTACAGTGAAATTCCTGGGACATAAAAAATGTGCACGTTTAATGTAAAGTGGTCATGCCAAAGTGTTTCCTAAATAACCTGCACAAATTTACCCTGCCATAAAGAGTTATACCTTTGTCTCTTGTTCAATGCCCTTGCTCAAATTTGGGATTTTAAGTTTTTTAAAATTTGGCCAATCTAGCAAACGTGAGGTAATATTTCATTGTGTTTTTTCTTTGACTTATTTTTTACTATTATTTTCTTTCCTCTTTTTTTATTTCAAAATATCAAAGGGTACAAATGTTCACGTTACATGGAAAGCTTTTGAGTCAGAGCCATAAGTGTGCCCATCACCCGAACAGTGTTCAGTAAACCTGTTCGGGTTTTGCCCCTCTCCTTCACCCCACGTGCCACAGTTTGATTTTCAATGACTTTTATTTCCCTGTGTGCACATGTGTGCCCCTCAGCTAGCTCCAATTTATTACAGAGTACATGGGGTATTTGTTTTTCCGTTCTTCAGATACTTCACTTAGGATGTTGATCTCCAATTCCTTCCAAATTGCTAAAAAAAAAAAAAAAAAAAAGGCAGTAATTCATCCTTTTTATGGCTGATTAGGACTCCATGGTATACTATACTACATTTTGTTAATCCACTCATGAATTCATGGGCACTTGGGTTGATCCCACATCTTTGCAATCATGAATTGTGCTGCAAAAAACATTTGGGTACAGGTCTCTTTTTGATAAAGTACTTCTTTTCCTTTGGGTAGATACTCAGTAGTGGGATTGCTAGATCAAATGGTAAATCTACTTTTAGTACTTTGAAAAATGTCCGTACTATTTTCCTCTAGAGTTTGTACTAATTTGCAGTCCCACCAACAGCGTCTAAGGCTTCCTTTCTCTGCATCCACACCGGCATCTGCTGTTTTGGGGATTTTTAATAAAAGCCATTCTCACTGGAGTAAGGTTGACTTTCTCTAATTACACATGAGGTTAAGTATCCTGCATATCTTTATTGTCATTTAGGGCTCTCCATCTGTATGTGCCTACTCAAGTCTTTTGTATCAATACGATTACATTGGATCGCATGTTTTTACTGGCATGTGGGAGCTTGGTTTCCATTCTAGATTCTGAGTCCTTGGGTGGTTTGTGTGTGTTGCAGATATAGTGTCTTTCGATGACCAAGAGCTCTGAGCTGCAATAAAGTCAAATTTATTAAGCTATTCGTTCATGTTTTAAGAAATGTGTCTCTATCTTTAAAGTAACAAAAATAATGTCAGTTTGGTGTATTCCTTTCTATATCTTTGTACTTTTGCGGGGTTTTTTGGCTAAATTTTGTGTGCTAGCAGTTCCAATGGGAATAGCCATCATCTTTCTCAGAGGGAGAGGGCCTTTCATCTCCATCATCAGCAGGGGAAGGCCTTTGGGTGGGCCTCCAGTCACGCTGGGTCCCAAGATGCAGACAACGGACAGCAGGGCCTCCAGGCAATGGACATGCAGTGTCAGCAAGAAATAAACCTCTGTTGTTTTAAAAGAAAAATTGACTACACTTTATTAAGTTTATCAAATGGTAAGAATCTAGTTACAAAATCTCATGGTCAAGAGAAGCAATAAGTTAGATTTTCTACCCACTCATTCAATCCTTGACCCCCACATATAATTAGATCTTCACGAATCAGTTTTGATAACAGAAGATAATACTAAAAGGGCGCTAATACACAACTCACCGGGCATACACCGTATGACCAGCGTGAAACTGTAACACTAAGCTACAATCCAGCAATGATAACACTTGATCTTCCTGTCAATCCTGGAAATAAGGCCAGGCACAGTGGCTCACGCCTGTAATCCTAGAACTCTAAAGGGTTGAGGTGGGAGGATGGCTTGAGTTCAGTAGTTCAAGATCAGACCTGGGTAGTAATTCAGTCTAGGCTTAGAGACCTCTAGGGACAAAAAGCTCCAAAAGTAGCTCATTCCATCTGTGGAAATTCATAAGACAGCTCTGATCCTGAAATCCATGCTCTTAAAGTTTGTGTCCAGGAATAACTCTAACCCTTTCCTTAAGGTAAAACTTCATTTATTGGAAAACAGGTCTCCCACGGAGTATTTTCTAATCTCAGATAATTTTTTTTAAAGTTCCTCAGAATATGCACAGTAGCATTAATTTGTTGCCATGCTAATTTCTTTAAGGACCTGCTTTGAAGGTTATTTCAAGTCATACGGAATTTTTTCTCCTAACAGTCCAAAGAAACTGCTACTAGATTTTTTAGCATCTCTAAGGTATTAGTGGGTTTTTATTCATGTTTGTATTCTGGCCCCGAGCACAGTTTATGACACACCCGTATGTCTTCATAAAATGTTGAATTCACAGGGATAACTTTACACTTAAAATGGTCAGGGGAAAAGAAAAAGTGTGAAGACCTTAATTTACATTATATACACAGAAACTAAGACAACCCAATTTAAAAGACTTACTATGGCCACACAATGGAATGACAGAACCAGTGCATCTAAAATTTCTGAATTCTGAAGTCAAGCTACTGCATTTTTGAAACGGGCAATTATATTATCTGAACAAAAAGGACATATAGCAAAACTCTGGATTTTATTTTGAATTTATAATTATTAAAAGTCCTGCAAAGCTTAAAAATTAGTTAAACACTGTTCATTTTATGAATTATTTTATAAACTGGATTACACCATAATGGTCCTATACAAAATATAGTTTAGTTACCCTCCCTATCAGTCTACCACACCAAAATAACAACTTCTAAATAGATGTCCTACATAAAACTATCACGTTGCTTTTTCTTCTGTGAATGTACACCTTTCCTTAGTGAGACCTTAAGCTTAGTAACTTTTGATGAGGAATTTTTTAACAGCAAAGTTATCACATAATATTTCTGGAGTGTTAGTCCATAACTAGCTGTAAAATTACAAAAGAAAGAAAAATTTCCTGCAATCTAGAAAAGATATTACTTAAGGTTTGAACACAGCTTTATAACAATAAAAATGTGTAACAATGACAATACTCTGTCACCAAAGAAAAATGTGAAGGTCCACTCTTACCTGCTTAAAAAGTTGGAGGTTAACTGCGGTTTCCAAGAACTGCTTCATCACACTTGAGCGGTGCTTGACGAAACTCTCCTCACAGAAAGTGACAGGCTCACCCTGGGTAGAAGTGAAGATTTTAAGGGCATCAACAAAAGGTCAGTCACTGAGAGCCACTCGCTTTAAGGAGGCACAAGAAGAGTCTTACAGGAGGTGTAAGATACAGAAACAGAACATTATATATAATTATAGTTGGATTTCAAGTTAGTAGAAATATTCTTCAACAAAAAGAAGTAATTTCTTCCTCCTCTGACCCAGACCTTTTTGTATATTTCTTAGGTACTTCTTTTCTGCCTTGTATTAAAAGTTATTTTTACATAGCTTATCTGTGAACTCTGGAGGTCTGGGACTAAATTCTTACTCATCTTTGCATTCCCTAGTCAATACAGTACCTGGCATTCTGAGAGCTAAATAAATATGTGCTAGTTACTATGTGAATGATTTAAACAGGATAATTAAGCCACAAGGAGGATACAGATGAGAAAGGGCTATTTTTCTACCCTAATATTACATTCAACTTCACAGTGATGATTATTATTGACTTATTTTTGTTTGCTTGTTTGTTTTTAAGAATGGATATCTTTCAAGTTCTACATACTGTATTCTGGAGTAGAGAACTTTCCAAAAACAAGAAAATGCTTAAAACATAGACTAGATTATATGCTATAAAAATGCACATAACAAAGTTAACACTAAAAGAAAATTAAGGTCTCAGAAAGAATGATACAGCGCAAAATGTGGAATATAATCCAAAACATCAATGTTATATTTAAGCAGTTTCTTAATATGCCTGGATTTAATATGTAATGTCAACATTACATAAGGAGTATAAATAAACTAAGCAAAAATATCTGCACATTGATGGCTTAAATTGTCAAATCTCTGAAAGACTATGCCGTCAGGGGTCTCATAAGAATACTCAAATATGTGCAGATTATCACAAGAAATAATAATAAATGCTTTTTCAGATTAGATAGCATTTTTCTTCCAAGTGTCCCAATGCTATTATCATGTATGGTACACGAGTCCACTTTCAAAGTTTGTTACAATAATTGTTTTTTAAGCTGACACTTCAGCTTGAAGTCAATGAAAAAGAGCCTCATATTCAAACTGCAAACTTTAATCATCAGCAGCAAAATCTTCTATTTGTAAATATTATCATAAACTACAGTTTATCCCATAGTTACTGGGTCAGTCTTGAAAAAATATAGCCACCTACCAACCTTTCCTTTGTCTATGATCCAGCAACTTACGACAGAAAAAGAAATTGGTTGTTCTAAATTAGATATTGCTATTTCTAGCATTTTGGTTAGATTTGAACATTTAGAAAGATTAACAGATTATGCATTAACTTTGTACATACTATGAAAAAATATATTTTTCTTTCCCACAATTTAAGAAAATTAGAAAAACACTCTCCAGTCTCATAAAACATTATCAGTGATATAAAAATGTAACCAAGTCCCGAATTCCATTAATACTTGCCCCATAGTAGTGGTGGAGAAATTTTACATTATTGCTGAAGCAACTAAGCAAAATTCTCTCCCTGCTAATTAAAAAAGAGCAGAAAGAAAGGGCTATAAATACAAAATTTTTCCTTCAGAATGCTGGACACACACCAGATCTCTCTCTGGTAGCAACCATCTTTAAAGTCAGGAGGACCATCCAAACTCAAGGATGGATAAGGAGATGAATAGACTCCTAAAATGTTTTAGTAACCACAAAACTGTGAGGGGTGAGTAAATGGTAATTTCAACTTGGATTTTTAAAACTCTAACAAGTTGACAGTTACAAATTTCTTAAGTGGAAGTGTTAAGGCAAAGACTTAGTGAATGGCCTCTTAAGTTATGGACGCCAATCCTCTGTTTAACTTGCTTGAACTCGATCAGTGAATACACCATTACTTGCTGATAATGTTTTAAAGAAAAATCATCCCCAAAATGTCTGAAGGACACCTCTTCCAACGTGTTAAACTGAGGCCCAGATTACTACTCGATCTTTACTTTCAAAGTAATTTACTTTGTATCCATTAGCGAGGAGGCTCCAGGCAGCCCGGAAGAGCCGAGTGGCTGAAAGGACAGACAGCACCCACACATTCAAAGGACTGAGACTGAGTGTTGCTTTGCTGCTCTCAGACAGGACAATCAAGCACGCCTCTGATACTCTACGCGACATTTTAACTCGAGCAAACATTTCTTCAGCATTAGCTGCTTGACTTTTATTTTTAATAGCCCGTAACCCAACTGATACAAAGACTCTTTATTAGTTACTTAATGCAATCATTTAAAAGTATTATCAAGTTTTCCTTTTCTGAGATCAAAGTAGGGAGCTTTTTCTTGGTTATACTAATGGAAATTTCTTTACCAAATCTACTATTTCTAAAATTTCACTTTTAATGATAGCTAACATATACAGCATGTACTATGTGCCAACCCAAGAAGTATCATTACATTTTTTTTAAAAATGAGAAAACTAAAGCAGTAAGAAGTTAACTAGCCCAAAGTCAAACAATTAGTTAGTCACAGAATGAGAAGAAACCCAGGCAATCTGTTTTCACGGTCTCATCACTTTTCTTCAGTTCACTTAGCACATTAGTTTTATCTCACATTTCTGAATTCCTAAAAAGTAGCTAACTTGCTGCTGGTTAAAATTTTTTTAAAAAGCAAAATATCCATTATTTTATTTAAATCTCTTTCCAACAACTTTAGGAGTTTTTTCTCTATAATTAAGAGCAGGTACCATTTATTTGTCAATCATGCCAACTGTGCCATTTAGAGTGTAAATTAGGCACTGTAAGAAAAGTAACAATATATTGAAAGCTGACCCTGAGACATTCTAAGTAACTTACGCAGTAATTTACTCTTGTGCAGTATTTAGCACATTTATTTAGTAAACACAGGAACATACAAGTCATCCTGAGGGAGCCACATCCAACTTGTTCCCCAATACCAGGTCTTCCTCCCCACAGTCCTCCAGATTTGGGCCTTGAAGCCACTCGGGAGAGACTTTTCTTCCTCTCCCTTCAATGAGACTATTAACAGCTCCATTTGCTTCCCTGTCTCTGGGCTCGCTGGACTGTGACCTAATAACACCCTCATCAGAGTGATCTTGCTAACACACGATGCTGAGCACTTCGTTCTTAGGGTAAATGATTCCAAACATCGTGCATTAACTCTAGGATAATTTAAAACTCTCCAGATTGATACAGAAAGACCAATTGGTTCTGCCAACTTCTACGGGAATGAATCTTAACCTGGCCTGGTCCTTTTCTTTTTCAAGAACGTAGTAAAAGATATGGATAATCTCCCCAGAAAAACATACATATTTAAGTTGGTACCTCCCAGTTTTCTCCTGTTTCTCATAGACTTAAAAGTATAATTCTCTTTTATCATTTTCTGCATTTTCTTTACTATTGCTATAGAATAAATAACTATACAAGCCTACATCACTATAAGGCTCCTGGAAGGCACAGGCTTAACATTTTTTATTTTTCTGTCTGGAAGCCTCAGACGAGTTCTAGTACAGCAGTGCTAACCATGTATTTGTTAAATGCATAAATTACATCCTTACTGCATCTTAATAAGCAGAATAAGAAGTGTATTCCTATATAATGAAGCATCTTGACATTGACTTCCACTTTAGATGATTTGCTACAGAGAAAATGAGACAAATGCAAACTTCCTTTCAGTACGATATATTCAGTCCTGCTACTGGTGTACTGAGACACAGAGGGAAGAGAAGAATTAGAAGGCTGGAAGGAAGCGGATGGAGCTGAGCAGTGCCAGTTACCCCAGTTAAACAAAACCATAAATGGAAATATGCAGCATGAACATCAAACCATTTCCCCAATTTATACACCCACTGTGAGATGCCCATACCACCTGTTCCCTTTGAGAAAATTCCCACAACTTTGTATTCCATTCAGTCTTTCCATAGGTGAATACTGAATGCCTTATAGGTATTTTCATTTTGAAGAAATGTACATTCAGGAAACTTATCTTAAGGAATGTGTGACAGGATAACAGACACAAGACAGAACAGGAACTCGCCACGGTGGGGCAAGAGAAAGACTAGGGGAAAACTGACTCTAATCCAAGCCTCAGTATTCACTCACTGGGGCAAATCAGTGAGGTTATTTAAATTCTGTAAGTACCATTTTCCTCAGCTTTAAAATACAATATATGAAAAAGGGAAAACAAATGTGTTAAATAAGTGTAATTAATTCACAGCAAGAAAGGATCAGTATAAACTACAGCTTCAAGAATAAGAAAGGAACTAGATGGCTATTAAAAGCCAAAAAGATTAAAGCCAGGAAGAAAGAATATTATAAATAAAGGTCTGGAAGCCTGAGAAACTTGGGCCATTTGGAGTCTTAGGCAGAATTCTCTGAAATGAGGTCAGTTTGGGAGAAAGGCAAAGACAGAGGACCCCAAAGCAAGGGCTTGACTGCAAGGTGGGGAGATGGGCCTGGGATCTGGTCACTGGTCACAAAATTAACCGACAGGTTTAATTTTGTCAAACGCAAGGGAAAATAATAGTTCATTTTTTATGTATATAAACAATCACAAAACTTTAAAAAGTAATGTCTAGTAAAAGATTTCAGATCCACTTTACACTAACATTTTTCCTCTAATTATACTATAATAACTAGAAAATACTACTGAAATATATTTCTGAAGAAAGACAAAACCATGAAATAATCGCAACTTCTACACTTAGTCCCCATTTTTTACATCAATCAAAAAAATATACCAAAGACATAGGCCTGTTATATAAATGACCAAAAGAAGTTCTAAAAAAATATACTTTTAATAAACTATGATACAGGGTAATTTGTAAAGATCACAGATGAAAAAACTGTATTTTATATACAATAAAGAAACAAAGCATTTCCCTTAAAAACTACTTTTTGTGAAAACACATAGAAAAAAATTGAAATGCATTCAGTATACTTTAAAAAAGAAGCTTTCATTCAGAGATTCAGTCAGAAGAAATACAAAGGCATATAAAATGAAAATTTATCCTAGAACTAGCAGCAGAAAACATCAAATATAAAAAGAAAAAATGTACATAAATAAGCAAATAAATGTATAATAAGGTGTGCTCAATAAACAGGAAAGATACTCTATGACAAAATTTTTCATAGATACTGGGAATCTGGCTTTCAAGATGCTTTTTTAAAAAAAAATTAAAGTCATTGACATTTTCTACCCTTATTTGTTCAATGAAGCTCAAAGGGGGAGAAAATTAAACTATAAAATCTATGGTAATTAATGTTAAAGATGAGATAGTTTAAAGATGAGATAATTTCACCCAGTACCTAAAACTGATAATTTTAAATAATTTAAGAAAATCCTCTCTTTAATTTGCTCCTTTCTTTGAATCTGAAGTCTTTCACAAATTTTTAAAGGAAAATGAAAAGAAAAAATTTAGTTTATATAGATAAGTATTTAAATATGTCAAAACTCAAGCAAAGTGATATTTTTAATTTTCCCTCCTGTACTATAAACTTGAAATCAATTCGTATTTTAAAAATCTGACTTAACTAAAATTAATCACTACTTTTTGTTTTTCAAACTCATTTTTATGTTTTAATTAACATTTAATAATTTGAATATGAACACGCTCTACTGTAGTGTGGATGACTGGTTTCCAGTCATTTATAGAAAGATACCCTTATAACTATAAACAATTTTTTGTTTATGAGACCCATGTGAGATATGTATACTATTACAATACTATGAATTCTATAATGCTTTAAAAATACACGCACAGTTCAAAAAGATTAGCCTGTAAACTAGATAGATGCACTTATCTAGAAACAGCAGCTGATCTGCCCATGCATTTAAGGATTCCTCCCGATAACTCAATAACCCTCCAGAGGTATAAGAACCAGAGGGTGGGAATCACCAATTAATTCAGAAGTCAGTTTAAAAAGCATATAACCCATTCACGTTTGTTTAATGCTTCATACTTTACAATATGGTTTGCACACCAGCCCTGAAAGACAGATAGGGAAGGTATATGAATTCTTATACCTTATTTTACAAATAAGAAGATCAAAGTCTAGAGAGACAAAGGAAGTGGGTCAAGGTTACACAGCTTAGTAACTGAATTCCTATTAGATGGCAGTTCTTATCACTAATTCAATGTTTTTATCTCTTACAACTTATTCACCCGGTCATGGAAGAATAGTGTAATAATTTTTATAAAATCAGCCTAACATACTTTAACCAACAATCCAGAGAGAGAAACAAATATATTTTGACTTATACCTTTTTGGACCACCTAAAAACTTGGCTATCATTCTACACAATAACCATTTTTAGTTTAATAAACAAAAACATGGGAAAATGAGCTAAGATATGCTATTATAAATAGATAAGCCTACTTTAGAAAATTGTTATGAATTAGGAACAGAACTTTCAACTACTGTTAAATGTTCAAGGTGTAATTTTTTTTACTTTGCACTTGTCATTTCAAAATTCACTCATCTAATAAATCCAATCGTCCAGTGAATTTCTTAATTATCTTAACAAGATCAGGAAAGTTTTAAAATACATTAACATAATTCACTCATTAGTTAAGAGATAAATATTCCATTTTGGGAACATCAATAAGATGATATGCAAAGGAATGTGGGAAATATTAACTAAAGATTACTAAAAACTTAAAACAAAAGGTCAAGAAACCGGATACGAATGTGTTTTAAAGCGTATTATTTTGGATTTTTAAAAGACCATCATGATACTTTTTTTAAGGTGTGATATTAAAATGATGTCTCTTTTTCCTGCCTTATTTTAAAGAACCATAAAAAAAGGAAATGAAAATAGTGATGAAATAAAAAGCTTACGGGTTTGTATCTCAATGCATCTCTGTAGGATCCAAACAAAGCAGCCTGCGCCCTAAGAAAGGCCCTGGCTACTCCATCACCCGTAGCTGTAGACTGCTTCTTCAGTTTATTTTTCAAGGCCGAGACCTGCATGACAGAGAGGAACAGTTAAATTAACACCTCAGAAATTGGTACAGCGAGGTACGAACCCAATCAGCAGGCAAACCACAGTGTCTGCAGGTCAGCCAAAAATTCATCCTCCTCCCTGGTAGCTTATCTTTTTAACTGCAGAGAGCACCTGCTGGTCTGTTAATTGAAACGAAAGCAGGAGAGGATAGTAAAGTGCTAATGCAAATTGGTTTATGCTCTCTTTTTTTTCTCCCAAGGCCTCTTGACATAAATAAGCTTTAATTATTTTACAGTAAACTGCCTGTGAGCCACTTTTCTGCAGACTTTTAGCAATTACAACATGTGTCTACTTGTTTTGAGATGAAGCTGGCTGGGTGTCGTTCATTTCTGCTGTGTAAGGTTATTTGTTACTGGTCCTTCAGGATCACTTACCATTTAATTTTATTTTTGGAAGACTCATTTGCATACGCAATTTTCCAGTCATTTGTTGAATAGCTTTTGTCATTATTAGATTAAAAAAGGGGGAGAGGAGATAAAGTTATTGAGAGCGTATCATGAGTGGAGAATTGTATGCAAATGTTATACATTGTCTCATTTAATTTTCACAACAGTCTTTTAAGGAAAGCATTCGCATTCCCATTTATGAATGAAAAAACAGGGCACAAAGATGTGAATTAATTTGCCCTTACTATGTAGCTAAAAACTGACAAAACTGTGATTTAAACGCAGTTCAGTCCTGTTGTTTCTACTACCACATGCTGGGTTTGAGTTCAATGCCATTGCCTCATGAACCAGTTATCAGATTAAAACACTCCTGTTTTTGAGTCAAAGAAAAACTTACCTAGGAATTTGCATTATTTAAAAGACACTTAAATGTTATAATGTTTATACATTTTCCATCTTTTGATTTCAAGGCTTATGTCTCAGAGCAGCGGTCCCCAACATTTCTGGCACCAGAGACCAGTTGCATGGAAGACAATTTTTTGCGGATGGGGGCGGAGGAGGGCAGGGGAGGCTCAGGCGGTGCCCACAGGTGATGGGAGCAGCTGTAAACAGATAGGAAGCTTTGATGGTTGGCTGGCCTGGCGCTCACCTGCTCACCTCCTGCTGTGCCCCCACCCAGCTCCTGAGTGGATGGGAGACCATTTTTCAGGGGGTGGGGGGATAGTTGGGGAATAGTTAGGGGCACGTGCTCAGAGCTCTGGGGCCTGGCCCCTACCGGCAGGCAGACCAGTACCCGTGCACAGTCCGGGGTCTGGGGACGGCAATTTTAGAGAACGCATATCATTTATGAATAGCCCTGACTAGTGCGATCATACTCCTGATGCAAACTCTTATTTTTTAAGGGGGAGGAGATATAAAATGTTCCTACACATTCAATTCATTTCACCAATTCCTTTCACACAAAACAGGGAACTATAGACTGTATACTTAAAAATACTGATTCTCATATATTCCTCATCAATGCTTAAAATAGAAACATGTGAAATTGCATAATTATTTTTTTAAGGGGAAAAGTGATGAGACAAATTCTGGTTGAATTGCTTCCTCAACCACATTCTTATCCTTACAAAACTAGCGGGTAACGGGATAATGTCATTTCTCCATATATATACATGCCTGAGAAGGAATATTTTTATTTCTTTATGCAAGCAGCCCTCACTACTCTTACAGATGATGACTGTAATTGAAGTGTCAACCTAATTAACAACTAAACTTTGAATAATGCTAATGAGAAATGAACACAGCATCAGAGGAAAGACCAGCTCTACAGGTGATAAACCTTCACAGTAGTGACATTTTCCAGTGTAAAGTCACAGTTGCTGTGATCTGATCAAAGAAACAGACCCCCATTGGGTCCAATTATAACCATAGTTTTGAAAAAATTATTGAGTTATGATGTTCATAATCTATGCAGAAAGGCCTTTGCGGTATAGGTCTTCTCCCCATAGCTGTGATCTTTTCAATTTATATCTAAGCTCCATAGATTCAGACAAAAGTTTAGAACCTAATTCATTTAGCCCACAAAGTGCATAAACCAGGATTCATTTACGAGGGAGTTTTTATTATTAAAATAAATGCACACTTTTTAGAAAACCCACATATTCAAAACAATAATACAAAAAAAATTTCTGAATTAATGCCCTTTATTCTGAAATTTGTAATTATTTTTAAGTTTCAAATGCCTTTTAAAAAAACTAATAGGAATGAATATTAATAAACATTTAGTTACTGCCCTTACCACAAGGATTATGATGGAATATGATTTTAGTCTTTTAAAGTATTATAAAAAGTAAATGGTTGTTTAAGAAAACTTTACTTTAGAAAATGAAAAACAATAAAAATTGTCATGCCTTCTAACTTTGCAAAAGAAAATTCCTCAAAATGTATTTTTTATAAAACATGAAACTGACAATTCAGTTCTCCACAAATCAAGGACGCAATATTCTTAGGACAATCACAACACAGGTGCTCACAGAGGGCAGAATAAAGTCAAACCACTCTTAGCCTTTATCACCCAAGTCCTCGACTGAACTGCTGCTTGAGCTACACAGGACTATTCATCACACAGCCACAGGCCCTTCCTAACCAAGACATAAATATGCAGCCTTCACTTTCAAAATTAGTCAGTCAATGGTCCCTGAGCACCCTATGTATGTGTAGAAAATAGGAAAGAAAAAGAAAATGCTTGTTCCAGAACTGTGCTGTCCAACAGGTAGCCATTAGCCACACAAGCACTTAAAGTGTAACTCATCCAAATTAAAATTTGCTGTAAGTGTAAAACAGATATTGTATTGAGAAGACTTAGTACAGCAAAACCTCATGAATAATTTTTATATTGATTACATTTTCAAGCAATACTATTTTGAATATAGGGTTAAATCAAATATATCATTAAAATTAATTTTACCTATTTCTTTTTACTATTTAATGTAGCCATAGAAAACTTAAAATTACACATGTGGTTCACATTATTATTATTGTAATTATTTTGGACAATGCTATTCTACACGACTATACTATCTAATTTCATACAGGTATCTGAGGCTACAAACTGCCTAACAAGAAATACAGTTACATTTTTCCTTTGCCTCTTTCTACATTATTTCAACTTTTACATACTACATTAAAAAAAAGTTTTCCCTTGACCCACTCTAGTGAGATTTGACTGTGAACAGATCTCAGGCTGTTCCTGTTCTTCAGAGACCAGAAGGACAGCTAAGTGTTTCCATAGGCACAACTGAATGCTCAGAAACAGTCTGTTTTAGACATAAGGATATTAATCTAATATAAAATGATTTTATCATCCTTGCTGTTCTCCTGGCCTTTCTATCACCAGAGTGAATTATCACCAGTTACCACTGCCCTTTGCAGTGCTGATTAGCTTTTAGCAGTTTTCATCTATAAAAAGGATGATGTGTCTTCTGCACTTTTTCAATACCTGGTCAGGGAAATAGCATTTTCTGCCTTAATTTCCTAAGTTTAGTTATCATGTAATGTGGACCTTTCCATGAAATCCTAAGGCTTATACTCACATAGAACTCTTAATTCAGAAAGGCATTTGGAACCCTAGTCACACAATCCTATTAATACTGAAAACATATCAATTGTTCTCTCTTCTTATTTTTAAGTAAGCAAGCTAGCCTCAACCTTCAGTGGCTAAAGATTATTTCAGAAATGACATTTTATTGTTTTTAGACAGTTTTTACTCTGTAAATAATTTTTTAGTCTAATTAGGTATTAAGCTAGACACCCCCTAAAAAATGTTAAACAGTGAAAAGAAAGTTCAGAGGTAAACATCATTTCATTGCTCTCATCAAATGTTTAAATTCCTTTCTCACAATGAGAATTCTGACCTCTAAGCAGCCATCCATGGGAGGAATTATAACCTGGATTTTAGCAGAGTTGGAGTTCACTGCAGCATGATTATCACAACTAATTCTCCACTTCTACCCTCTTAGTTACAAAGTTGACTATGAATAAAGAGGGAATTATACGGGTAAGCACAGCAAAGAGGTATAAGTTAAACGAGTGCAAGCCATGTGCACACAGTCTGAGTAATGAACTACTTATACCAACAGAAAGAAGTCGGGAAGGAAGAGCACAAAAGGGGGCTGAGTTTTCAGAGAAGTGATTTTTCCCCTCACCTGACTTCTAGATGCATCTTTGCAGTAAAAATAAATTAAGTGCTATATCTAGGCATTTTAATTTCACTTTTTGAGATCACAAAAAGAAACAGAAGGATAAAGGAGAGAAGATAAAAATAAGTGTTTTGAAATAACATTTAGATAACCTATACCATCTAAAACACCCCTCATGTTTTCAGATATCTTTTACATAACTGTTCTCTAGAAATGACAAACATTCAGAAAAGTTAAAGTGTCAAGTAATCATCTGCTTTAAAACAAAGTTATGAAGTTAAAACCTTTCATTCTCCCATGAAACATGTCATGGTTATCATATGAGTTACGATATTAATTCTCCACACTTCTTTGACCTTTCTAACATTCAGTTTTAAGAAACAAAATTAATACTTCCCTCCTAACAATAATTTTCTAGCAAGCCTCTGAGGATTAAAACAGTAACTTTTTACATTTATTAAATGCAAAGCATATGATACACTCACCTACAGAGGGTACCATTGCACTGTTTCTTTGCATGCTTAACGTGCCTGTGAAACCCTAATATGGCATCATCTGCACCTAGTTTCCTCTCGGAGACACCTTAAAATCAGGACAAAACTGTCACTGTCTCCAGCTCAAGCTCAGTGCCATGCCAGTCACTTCCCCCACCCCGGCGCTGGAGAAGGAACATCGTAGGTCCCACTCCACACCTCGCCCTTTCTTACTCCCCATTCCCAACACATATGCGCACGGCCTGTCGATTGTGCTGCTGACACAGATTTCAGATCTGTCCACTTTTCTCTAAATCCCTGTCATTACCCGGTTGAAGCAGCTGCCACCTTTCACCTCCGCCACCGCACATGATCTCCTAACTGACCTTCCTGCTCCATTTCTCACACCCAGAACCCAAGATGGTATTTTTTTGAACTCCAGATGGATCACATTATCCCTCTGCTAAAAATCTTTAACGAATTTCCAACAAAATCCACAGGTCCTTAAACAAGAACTACAGGTATTTCACGATCACCCTTGCCCCCTCTGCAACCTCATTGTGCATAGTTCTCCCTTTTGTCCATCTCACCGGTCAGGATCCGCGACACAGGTCTCCTTCCCAACTCTCGACTCTGCCAAACTCCTCTCCCAGCAGAACCTTTGCACGTGTTCTTGCTCCCCATCCTCCCTTCCCACTGTGCTTGCCTACTCACAGCCATCATTCATTTCACTTCTGGAAAGAGAAGTTCCTGGCACATTGAGCTGGGACCACAAAACGCTGACTTCAGTTTGTAGACCAGTAAGAATGGCATCTCAGCTTGGCTACAATTATTTTCACTTTGGCTTCCTCGTAAGAGCAGAGATGGCTGTCAGTCCACCAACATCCACTCCCTGTCCTTTGTAATGGAAATCTTACGTTTGGGCTGGTGCATGGTTGGTTAACCACGCTGGGTTAACCCAGCTATTTCCCAACTTCCCTTGTGGCATGGACACATGGCCGGGCTCAGGCAGACGGAATGTGAGCTGAGGAGTGGAATACTTCAGGCCATACCCCCGAAAGGGATATGAGCACCCTCTCCTGGATTGCCCGCTGTCTTCTGGGGCAAGGTGGACAAAGAGTACAGGACTGCAGCCTGTCTTGAGGATGGCAGAGTTGTCCCACAGCCCTGGACAACGTAGCTCTTAACAGTCATGCAGGAGAGAAATAAATTTCTATCTTGATCTAAGAATGGGTATTTAGGTCTCTATGTTACAGCAGCTTAGCCTGTACCCTGTTACCCTCATTAACACACCACCTAAAGCAGCAGCATCACTACAGAGGATGTATGAGAGATGTGAAGCAAGAACACAGGCCAAGCTCCTGGCTGCTTCCACAGCCTCTCCCACTAGGGCACCTGAAATGCAACCCTCAGTGCAACCAACACCGCATCAGGTTCCTGTCCAGTCATAAGAAAAAGTAAACCTCAGGACTGCAGTCTTTCCTACCATGCTGTTGACGGGAACACCTGAGCTCCCGAGAGTGTGTGCGCTACTGCTGAAGACAATCCTGGCTGCATCTCGGAGGCACGCACTTTCTGTTTTCCAGCGTTACTGAGTCATACCAGGTGCAGCCTACCCACTTCACCCTTAATCTACATTAAATCCCAGTTACTCTCTCCCACTGCACCCTGTCCCTTCGTCACATTTGTCTGTTTGTTGACACAATATAAGTTCCATGAAATCAGGGCATATGTTTGTTTCTTCACCACTGTATACCCAGTTCTTAGCATAATATAGGCATATAGTAGGTGCTCAATAAATACTTGTCAAATGAATGAATAAATTAACCACCTGTTTCAGGCACACTTTTACATTTATCCCTTTAGTTTACTCAATAAAAATATCTGTGGTGGATTCCAGGGACATGATTTGCTTAAAAGTTCAGCAGGTCATTATGTTATCAGCAAGATCTGGGAACCACTACTGTGATAGTACTCACAGTATTACACACAAAAACGTTTCTTGAATATAGAAAAGTCAAGAATATAACAGTATTAATAAATTGAAGATAATGTTAAGAGCCAAAATTAAGGTTTACACCTTTTTTTAAATATCAGCATTAAGAAGAGAGAGAAGCCTGCTACTAGGATGGTACAGGGGGTGGGGGATGAGACATTGAAAGAAAGGCTGGGTAATTTAGTTGGAAATGAAAGGCCATGAGAAAGCCAAGGAGTACTTCCAATCCCTGAAAGGAACAAACAACAAATCAACTTTAGAGTGGAAAAGTGCACAGACATGCATGGAGGACTGCCAAAGCCTGGACCACCGCAGCGGGAAGGACAGATTCCCTTGTTCAGTTGAGAGAAAATAAAAATCTTTTAAATGTTCAGAAGTGCAATTAGGTTTGGGGTTTTGCTTTTATCTTTTATTTCATCTTTGCATTTAAGGTTTACATTTTTTAAACACACCAAGAAAACAGTAGGGAAAACAGCAAAATCTGTAATAGTTTACCTACAAACCAAAAAAAAAAATTCTTTTTTGTAAATAATCACTTTTCCAAAAGTAACTTTAAAAGAAAGGTGAGTTTCCGCACACACTCGAGAGAGCACAGAAGCACAACGATGGCCACTTCAACACAGTCTTCTTCTCCAGAGACAGGAAATAAAAGGTTGCACTCATAGTCAAAAAGTGTATTTTAAATATGCTTCCAGGTTTCTTGTTTTCATGAGTATGAAAGTTAAATGAAAAATATCTTTGTACAATGTTCTAGGAGGTAACTACAAACACGGACCTTAAAAGCAAACTTCTATTACAGAAGATAAAAGAAGCACAATTATATTTCCCTTCAATGATCATTTAGTAGATGCCTACTGTTTACAAAGCACTACACCAGGGCTGGAGGGTAGGGGCAAGGCACAACCAGATGCCTGGATTCTAAAGAAAGAGCATGACCACACTTCTCCAGAGCAGGCTGAAAGCAGTATCTGTCTCCTGAAGTCTACTCTAAAAACTAAATGAAATGTTCTCCAAATTGCTCTAGAAGCTGAATGAAACTGTGCTATCTGTCTAACCTGGCCACCCTAGAAACTTGTGAGGGACTTCACTTGCCATTAAACACAGTGAGGATCGTGGCAGAATTGTGGCAAACCTGGAACTAATATTATATTCTCTGGGGCCTTTTTTTTCTTTATAACATATATTATGACAATTTAACATGTTAAACCATCATGTTAGGTTAGAGGAAATATCCAATGAATTAAAATATCTACTGACAATTTGTGTGGTTCTGAGAGCTTAATTTGTTTATATTCTTCACTATTTTTAAAAAATTTGATTTTGAAATTCTCTGAAAAAGCTAATTCATTTCCAAATTTATTCCCAAATTAATAAACTGATTTGGATGTAGATATTCAAAGATCTTACTTAATGTCAGAATTTTAGAGGTTTTCTTCAGTTCTTTATGATTTTAATGATTTTTGATAATTCAGAGCAATTTGTGTCTTTCCTTTTCATATCACAATAAAACCACTAATGTATTCCTTCATATAATTTCTGAAAGCTTCACTACAATATGAGAGGTATTTTATTAATAGATAACACCAATTTATAATAAGGTCTTTTCAATGTTTTAGTAATTAAATGTTTCACACAAAATATAGCTATCCTGTAACATACAATGGTCTCCAATAAATTGTATAACTCTTAAGTCTTCTTCGATATACCCTAATAGAAAATAGAAAATTATTTTCCAGTAGTATTATCTACAGACAAAAATGAAGTTTCAGAAACAGTGCAGAAAATTCCAATTTAAATCAAATGGATCAGACTGATATTTCCTTAACAAGATTAGAATGTCAAATAAACATCTGTATTAAATTTTAAGAGTTATTCATTACATTGTATATCATGTTTATATGAGAAGGAGCATGGTCTAATGTTTTGGGGTATAGGTCTGAGGATCAACCTCTACGAACTAAAGCTCGAGATGTACCAATAACAGTATACTTTCTGTGCCTTAATTTTCTTATCTAAAATAGAGATAAGCACATTGACCTAACTCTAAGTAAATTATTTTTTACAATTAGTTAAGATTATTCAAAGACAGTTAAACAATATAGGTTAAAATTTACTTGTCCTTTGTGATGAATATTCTAATCCATGTAACTTTTTCAGATGTCAATTCTAACTTGCTTTCATCTGTAGGACTTAGTTTATAATTGTTTAACTTAATTTCATATGAAGATAGAATTCCTAAAATTTATTATAATTCTAATTACTTGCTTAATTTTCTAATAAGTGGCTTACCCTATTTATTTCTGAACTATTTCTGAAAAGTAACAATTCTCCAAATTACTTTTTTAAAATGTTAATGATGATAAATATTAAAATGAGCAGTAATCCCTTAGAAATAGAACACTTTATTATGTAATAGAAACTAAATTTGTGTATATATTTAAAACAGAAGGTTTCAGTAGTGCATTTTTATAAATTAAAATAATTTAACTGGTTATTTTTTCCCACCCTTATAAAAATACCACGATAACACTAACTTTAATTGGAACTGTTACTTAGCCCTAAAAATTACTTTTTTTAATTTCAAAACACTCAAACTACAGATGTTTGAAGGTGTCTATTTGGCACAGCCACTAAAAAAGTAAAGTCACAATCTATTCATACACAAAAACTACAAAAGTATATTTTTAATGGATCTCCTGCCTTTAAAAGTTATTCCATGTAATAATAATCAATACCATTAAAATCACTCCCAATAAAATATGTTTTTTTTCTTTTAATGATCCAAATCTATACTGAAATGATGAAATTGAAAAACAAGTGTTCTTGTCAGAAGACAGGAAGAAAGTTTTTTCCCCTCCCTTAAGGAAAACAAAGGATTCCTGAAAGCTTTGCTCTGATTTATTTTTCCAATTTTAAATACCTTAAGAGTAGCGGAACTGCTACTGGCATGGTAGTATTTCTCGCAGTCAATAAATCTAAAATATTATGTGTGAATATTGGAATGAAGCCATTAAGAAGATTACAGCATGCAACGCAGCAGAGGGTCCCGCAGGAAGAAAGCAGCAGTAATTCAGGACAACTGTGACCACTGACCTGCGGGCAGCAAGGCCAGTGGTCAGGCTGACAGGGTAATGGGGTGCACATGCACAGAGAGCCCTCCAGCCCAGACGTGTAATTCAAACGCTTTCGTGGACGATTCTAAAAGTCCCCCCATTTCAATCTCAGTTAACTTATTAAACAAACAATACCAACAGTAATATTTTTCAGGTTAAAAGTATATTGATTCAAATCACGAATAAAAAATTTCGGTAAGATCATCTGTGATTTTAACACAGGTCATCTAAAATATTTATAATTGTAAAAATATGGTGTGATACTTCATCGTATTTCCTCTAGAATTATAAGAGATAGCTTTGGAAAACTGAGGAAAAAGCTAAATTTACTAGAGATGCTTTAAACAATCACCCAAAATATTTTTAGAAAATTACCATAACTTTAAAACATCTCATAACTTCAGTCAATAGTCTTAGCTCCATCTCAGAGCTATTTTGATTTCTGCCATCTTCAAATTTGTAAGTATAAGCATATATTTAATCAATCTATACCACTTTTCAGTGTTCCTTTTTAATCTACATTTTTAAAATTTCAGTTATGTTTAGTTATACTGTTGCTTATGAGTAAACTATAAGATGTTCACTTTTATCATCTTATATATTTAGACTTCTATATTATATATTTAACTTCTCTCTATATATTTAAATAAATGTTTTAATTATCAAACTAATTCTACTAGAAAGTAGTACTTCCCAATTAAAAAAGAATCAAGAATCACCCATCAAAAAATGAAATTTCAAAGACTGTTTTTCCTCAAGGAATCATGTGTCATTGAAGCTGACTATAAAAATTTTAATATCATATACAGAAAAGCTGAATTTCTTTTTTTTCTTTTTTCTTTAAACAGTTTTTCCTCCTTAAGAATTAACAGTGGGAAATACATGCACATAAGGAAAACATTCTTAAAAGTTGAGATTCTATTTTCATAATTATTTCTCTATCCAGTTAAGGATACTTTGATGAATTTTTAAGTTAATAACTATAATCATTTCTAGCAGTTTCTGCAAAATTTTATAATGAGGCAATGTAGTTATAATGAGTTAAAAAGAGAATTTTTCACTGCCCTTTAGTGAACAATTTAGATTTGTTCATATGTAGGATCAATTTTACTACAGAAGGATACAGTAGTTCAATTTTCATGTGCCTCAAAGTCGGCAAGTATTTTAGGTTATTTATGGGCATTAATAATTTGATTTTGACTTTCAAATCATATTTTTGCTATCACTAGCCATAAGAACAATCAAGGCTAGTTAGTATTACTGTATTTTTTGAGTTTACGATTCTTAAGTTCACTTCCCCGAACTCCTTAATAATGGATTTCAAACTACTTGCAATATTACAGAAAAATATATTCTGAATGTTTTTTATTCCCAAATTTTAATATCCTTGGAAAAGAGTGAATGCTTTGATTTTTTTAAAAGGGAAGTTATTTTAACTGAGAACTATGTTATAAAGATATTTTTAAAAAGCCATTAAAACATGCACAGAAACAGTACTAGTTTGCATTTTCACCCTGTACTAAGGAATATGCAGGCCCCGAACTGCACTTTTGGAGACTATTTAACATGAAATACAGAATATGTCCCCTTATAAGCTGCAGACACACACGCACACACACATGACCCTCTGCAAGATCAAAGACCAGAAGAGAACTGGCACTTAATTTATCAGCCTTTACAGACAAAAGACGGTTTTCGTCATTTCAAAAGGATCAGATGTCTTTTATGACAAACTGGGTTTGCAGTTTGATTTACAAACAGAATTCTAAGCCAGCAGTCTTTGCTTTGCCACAGCAATGACAAACAGTGTGGGTTTTCATTCTCGCGGCCCTCAGCAGGGTAGAATAGATTAAAATAAAACTGAAATAATTTAGAGAAAACAAATAAATGTTTCAGAAAGTTGAGGGAGATCAAAGCCGGAATTTTCTGACCCCAACTGTACAAGCATTTCTTATTATATTGACCAGTAACATCAGATCATTAATTAAAAGGAAAAGCGCTGGCAGGTGGCAGGGAAGCGAGAGCCGGTAATTGGCCCCCTTCTTCCTCTTCCTTCAGAAACTCTCTCATTCTTCTGCAAGACATGCCACCAGGCAGACAGAAATGCCTACTTTGTAATATAATGATTAAGACGAGATGAAGAGACTCGCGTTTAAAGGAACTCTGCCTAATGAATGCATCTAGCTTTTTAATTATGACCCCACTTTTACAATAAGGAATATGATGTTCCATTCAATATCTCAACTGCCAAAAGGTAAAAATATTAAATACAGAATCTGCATCAATTCCTCTCATACCCCACGCACATACCCAACCCTTTTATTTCAGACAGCAAAAGTGGGGAAAATAACTCTTCATAATTCCAGGGTCTAGGAGAAAACATGTATGTTCATCACAAAATATCCTCAGACTTACCACATCACTGGGTAGGTTGTACAAGTCGTTAAACGGTGACTCTAAAGTGTTTGTATCAACATTTAACATGACCACATCTTCCAATGATTTGTTTTTCACTCTCTGTTTAAAAAACACAATTACGAATAAAAATCTTAGTACTCTTTTCCTACAGAATTATGATGCACTTGGAAACACATTTAAAAATTATCTTAATGTATTAGGCTTGGGAAAAGAAAAAAGGAAAATCTTGCATTACAAAAGAACATAAACAATTTTGCCTTCTGAGAAAGGAAGTCTGAATACAACCCATTCAAAAGGATTTGGTAAAAATGCTTAAAATACAACATTTGCTCATCTAACATTAAACATAACTACCAAAGAGATACCTCAACAAAGACTTATCAAATAGGCAAAAATTACATCAAATTGTAAAAAATGACATCCTTTAAAATTTATCAACTGAATTTCAGTCCCATGACACAGGAATTTGTAGCCAGCTCTGTATCTATTTTTAACATAAAATATATTGCAGGGATAATATAAACCAGTAACTACAACTATGGCACTGAACTGCATTTTAAATTAATAAACATTTCCTCTATATTTCTATACCAATAGGTATGTGTTGATGATGAGGACTGGAAGTTGAATAAGAAAATAAGAGAGAGGACACTAACATGAAACTCGTTGTTAGTAACACTTTCCACATGAATCTCAATATAAAGAACCACATTTAATTGCCTGTCAGATCGACTGTCTTGACTTGTCTTCTCTGTTTAAAAGCTTAGTCAAAATAGTCAAATTATCTCAGTATTTCCACAAATGATAACAAATTAGAATTCTATCAAATTTTTTTATTTCAAAATATTAAAGGGGTAAAAATGTTTTTGTTACATGGATACCTTTTATAAAATGCTTAAGTCGGGGCTTTTAGTGTGTTCCCATCACCCAAATAGTGTTTATTGTACCCGATAACTAAGTTTTCTACCCTTTCCTCCTCCTCCCTCCCCCCTTCTATCAAATTTTTCATCCTTAAATAAAGGAAATATTTATGGTTCATTTTTCCTATTTAAACTATTATGTATACTTTAAAAAATCATATAATTCTATTAGTCTTACATAAATTTATAGCAAATAGTATTAATCCTCATTGATAAACAAGGTGTTCATTAATATATTCATGAACTCAGAATTTCATAACTGTATAGGTCAACTAGCAATAGGTTAATAATTTTAGTATAGTATTTTTAAAGTTATGTTTTATGATGATAGTCATTTTTGAAAATTATTAAATACCTTGAATTTTAAATTGGCTAAACTGATTATTTTAAGTTAAGTTAGCGTGATTGAACTTTCTCTGATCCATTTAGAATTTCAAATCTCTGCATATTAAGCAGAATGTTAAATTTGCTAGGGTAATATTAGTCTAGGGTAGGAAATTTCTGTGTTAAGAAAACCATAATATCTATGTAGAGTGTGGATTCTCAGGGGACATATGATTATAAAACCACACCTTGTAAAAGATATTATAATTATTCTAAAGACTAAGATAGTAGCCATCTTAGATATTGATTGTAAGATATTAGCAGCAAATCACTAATGATGACACTATTAATACTACAAAAACTCATTTCCCTTCCTTTGCATGTGTATACAGATATATAAAAAAGTTTTAAATACATAGATATGTGGTTATTCAAAGATTAACTATAGTATAACTATAATAACAACCTATTTTATAAACAAAAATATAATCAATGACATTTATGTGGAAAAATTATGTCATAATTTTGATTTCATCTTCATTTTTAAGTTTTCCTTATGATAGGAATTGTAAAGGTAATCTAGAAACCTGATATATTTTTTAATGGATGAGTCAGTCTATAAATAGCCTAGGATAATAGCTATGTACCCTCAAAATGTTTTGTGATGACATTAACACCAAACTCTGAATAAAGGAAATTGGTATTAATATAACATGTATACTTTTTTCAAAATTGCTTTTAGTTTTACAAAGTCTAATAATAGCTGAACATTAAATTCAGTTCAAGAGACCACTCAATAAGAACAGAAAATCACATTCATTCCAAATCAATAAACTTACAGTCCCTCAAGTGAGAATTCCACATAAGCAAAAAAAAAAAAAAAAAAAAGTATGTAATTTCATGTTTTTTTAATATTTGGATTGCTATCAACATTTTATCTATTTTTTCCTCTCCAAATCAGGCTTTTGCAATTTTTTCCTAAATGGGCATCGGAAGTCATATATGGTATATAAAATTGTGCCTCTTTCTCTGTCTCATATTGTCTCATAAAATTGTAAGATATAACATTAAGAGAAAATATAAAAAATGAATTTACCTATTTATTCAAAAATAAGATAACATGGGACATAGACTAGAAGGCTTATTAAGAACAGCAGTAAGGTGTTTGAGGACACCAGTGATACCTAACCCTTCCACACCATGTGGCCACAAATGTACACGATGCACATCAATGTGAAGAAATGACACAGTGCCTGCAATCGCATGATCTCTCGAAACTGGTTCAACATTTCATTTAGAGTCCTTTGTGTATTAAAACAAATAAGATAACCCTCACAATTGTAGCCTCTATTAATTTATTCGTAACAACTGCCAAGCCTTAATCTGCCTTGGGTTCATCTCGGTAGTATAGTTTTCAAAGGAAAACAAAATGTTTTTATCCTTGATTTTAGAATAAAATTTTTATTTTACAAAGAGATTTATGGCCATCTTTTACTCATAATTTCATAAAAATAAATGAAAGAAAGATATAACATTAATTTCATGTCTTTGAACAACTATGTTTAGAAGTTATTATAAATCTAATAACGTGTTGAAACTATCTTGGCCAACAATAGAGATGAAATAAGAGAATATTTTGACTATTATGACAGGAAAAAATTGGTTGTAACTGCCAAACAAAATGCAAAAAATTACTCAGCTCAGTCTTGCATATTAAATACATAAATAGCTATATTGGTATTTTAATTATAAGACAATTTTTGATAAAATAGAAAAGCACAAAAGATAGATATTTTAGTGGGAAAAAAACTGTCTGATAATGACTTAATAAGACTGAAATTACAGGATATACATCACCTTGTAAAAGATTAAAAAGAAAGTTAATAAATGGTACCCAACTGGTTTAAAGAATTCCGGAGGTTCCCAGTATACCTTTTCATTTACTCAAATAAACAAAATAAAGCTGACTATTAAGACCCTTGAACAAGTCCAGAGCATAAAAAGTACAGAGATGTCAGTCAATCTAATCATGGTTCTAAATGTTTTCACTTAATAATAGGAGACATTTAAAGTTAACAGACTATTTCTCCAAGACAACACTTGCAATAAGTAAATAATTCTTAAATTTGTTCCTTAAAAATAGTACTGGATTTCTCTATAAGTGTCCAATAAATATGTGATAAATTTAATTGAATCCTTAAAAATATATACCGCTTTCTATATTATTTTGGAAAAAATGAATCATTTGTTTTAAAAGTTGATGTAGAATCATTATGCAAAAAAATTACAACAGGTAAGTAACAATTTCA
Organism: Mirza zaza; assembly: GCA_008750895.1. Taxonomy (NCBI): domain Eukaryota; kingdom Metazoa; phylum Chordata; class Mammalia; order Primates; family Cheirogaleidae; genus Mirza; species Mirza zaza. The sequence continues at coordinate 28,774 of VSMD01045542.1, forward strand.
AATATTTTTCATCTCTATACATATATTGTAAAAGTTACATATCATATTAGATACATTAAATAAGGAGAGAAATATATACTATACTAACACAAAAATCCAATTTGATGGCTCTTTTTAAAGAATCCAACTATGGTTAGAGTTTGAATAAAGTTACATCACTGATGAATAAAATGCCAGTCATATATTCCATGATCTAATAACAGATTAAATACCTATTCATTCATGTTTTATTTCATTTAATTTGTCCTTTCACTATAAGTGCCTTGACATAAGAACAAGTTTTCTAAAAATGAATAAAATAGAGTCATAAAGTTACCCAGCCCAGACTTCAATATTAAAAACCTACTAAAGAAATCCATTAAAATGTACAGTTTTAAATATTGAAACAAAAAATGTTGCCCTAGCATTTTGCAAAAAGAAAACAATGCCCGAAGATGGAGCACAGGTAGAATTCCATAACCCAGGCCTCCGACAGGGGGATGACTCTCTCCCAATATGATCCTCGGGAGTTTTAAAACACATCAACAGACTCTTCTTTGATCAAAGTAAGGACTAAGGGTATCTACAACTAATAAGAAAACCAAGCATTATTCATTAAGGTTGCTCATTAGAAATTGGGTTAAAGTGAAAACTGCACAATCAGCAAAAAGAGAAATTTATTTGAATGAAACGGAAATCATCCAGCATAATGATGCCACTCAATTGACCCAAGTCTTCAGTTTTAATCCAAGCCTTTTGTTTATTATTTTACATGCTAACCTTATAAGAATCCTCTCTGAAATCTCATGGATTTTAAGTTCAAGGTGTTTAAAATTCAAGGTGTTGCACTATAGGGACAACTGAAGTGACAAAACTCATTCTGGAATGATGTGGTAACGGGGATAAACGTTGCTAAATTTTACATCCCCCAACAGGACTGAAAATTAACGCTTATTTAAAAACCTATATTCTAATTTCAAAGTTCACAATTAGTACATTAAAACCACATTTTGTAAAAGCATACTGATAAACTGAAACATAACAAAGTTTGTAAAATAAAAATGTTTCAGTTTATGACTCATAAGTATGTAAATTTTGACTTTCAAAATATAGGTCTGAAGAAGAGATATAAATGAGCAAGTTGCCATAAAAAAAAAAAGTGGTTCATCACATACTAAAGTTTTCAGTATTTAAAACTTGCCATATAACATCTACCAAATATAACCTATTTCCATGGTTTCATGCTATTGAAAACGGTCATTTAGTATACTAATTTAAATGAAATCATTTTAATGTTACCTTTTTTAAAATGAACATTTAAGTATAATCCAAATACAAAACTAATCATTGCTTTGTATTATTCGATTGATATTCCTTCAAAACAAAATTGTTTCAACTACTATTTTTATTAATTGTATCATTATCCCATGTCTGAAAGATACTCACCTCTATGAGGCTGGAGTGTATTCCAATCAGGTATGGCATTGGGGCACTAAATTAAAAACATATATATGCATTGATTCATATAGGTGATTAAAACTGAAACAATATAAGTAATTCAGAATGTTTAAAAATTTAAATGTATTAAATGCTCAGTTCTAGCATAACACATTATAGATATTCAAAATTATTTAACACATAAAACTCAAATTTAATCTTAGAGGCCATTAATATATTTAAATTAAGGTTGGTTTATATAAAAGTCACAAAATCATTTATAATCAAATCAACAGGTGCAATGCCTAAAAAACTTTTTCATTTAAGGAGAGTATCAAGGTCTGGGCCATAGTCTTGAGTTGAATCTCTTCCATCTACCTCATTGCAAATATATACTAAATAATCATCACATTTATTTACATTCCTTTTGTACATCTTTTCCTATTCAATTAAATTCTTACTCCTGTGTTATTTTTTACTATGTCTCCATTGCTTCATGCGTACTAAGCCCCAACATTTATCAGGCCAGTCAGCAAAGACAGCTGAGACTTGCTGTGAGTCCAGCACAGCTCTGGAACTAGAGGAACAAAAACAAGGGCCTCACCTACTGTGCCATCTCTCCCTTCAACTACCTTGTCTTTTATTTAAATTTTATAAATTCAAGTATATCCAAATTTTACTTTTATTAATAATTTTAATAAATTTTAAAACAGTTAAATGTGAGTATGATTTTGAATTAACTGAACACATGATATTTGGAGCATACCAAGTGCCAGGCCATGAGGTAGAAGTTTGGGAACAATAATCAACATAGAAACAGAATATATTCCCTGATGGACCCTATACTCTAGCAGAGAAGACACATATTAAATAATTTTAAATATATAAAATCAGAATCACTAGTTATTTCAGAAATACTTCTCATGAAATACATGAAGGAAGTTATTCAATTTGACATTTCAAAACTAAAATATCATCTAACATGAAAACATGAGAACGGACAGATGTCTACCAAGGTGATAAAAAGATATGTGAATAAATAGCTATTTTAAAACAAAACATTCTGGGCAATTCTTTTATAGACATCTTTGTGCTCTATTAATGCAAACCTCTTCTATTAATGCAAACAGATAATCCTCTTTCTCAAAGGATTTGCATAATTTTCTAATCATCATTGTCATTATTACAACAAAGCTGCCCAAACTACTGTGTGTTCACTTTGCTACTGAGAACCAGTAATAGATAAAACTAGCAGGCACCTTGACAGACCCAGAGATTTCAAAGTAACCTCAAACAGCTCCAAATTTAAGGATGGCTAAACACTAATCTATATAGCCAGACTTCACAAAAGCAGTGTTAAGTTCTTATTTTACTCCTTGTTAGCCTGTGCATTCTAGTTCATTACCTCTTCTTCTACTAGATTCTAATTCCTAGTTGTCTTTGCCTTTTGTAGCTTTGTTCCTCCCTATTTTTTTTTTTTTTTGTAATTTTTATGCAACAGACCATCTGGAATTGATCTGATATTCTGGATACTTCACTTGACTGAAAGTTGAAAACTATTTATAGGCCTTGATATCCTTAAGACCCAGCAGATTTTCTGCCTTCAAAAGGAAATGGGGGAACAAATGTGGACTGTTCCACTTTTGCTTAAATGAGGGAAGGCCAGTCACTTTCCCAGCTCAAGTTCTCATCCCTGGAATTCCTCCTGGGACCCCACAGAAGATATAAAATGCACGTCACGAACCACTCTGGGCTTTCCATGACCTGGTTTGGGCAACTTTGACTAAACAAGCCAGGAAACTCCCAAGATCTTTACTACATCAAGCCCCCCACACGTACAAAATGGCATTAAATTATTAAAGTCACTATGCAAACTTCCAATTTGCCCCAGGTTAGGTTACCCTACCCACAAGATTTATAATATTTGAAGAGTCCCTGGTATCTCAGGTTTCAAAGTATATTTTAATAAAAGAGTGTTAAACAAAACATAAACCTTCTAGAAACAATAATCCCTATGTTCATTTTACAAATGTTGAAGGGATATTGAGTGGATAAGAGTTTCATAAAATCAGAGACAAAAGTGCTAAATAACCTGTTGAAATACTATGAAATACATCTAGGAAAACATTTTTAAAATTTTATGAAAGCTACTAACCTTTAGAAGTATAAACAATAAATTTATAAAAATTATTAAGCTAGAATAAAAGGTTCAATAAAAAGCTCCTACGTAGAAGTTAATAATACAGTAACTTGAAACTTTTTAAAATATGATCACTGGGTATCATCCACATATTTTCTTCTAATTTCTAACAAAATCCAAAACATGACAGATGTGAGAATGCGTAAACATTATTAATTTGAAGCCTAATTTCCTGAAATAATTGATGTTTTACAGAATACAGAATTAATTGAATAGTTGTTTCTTTCTCACAAAAAAATGGATTATAATCCTAATATGAAATCAGCTAGATCTAACAAAAAGTGATTTTGCAACCCTAGCTGAAATTTCCTAATTAGATTAGGGCATTAGTAAGAAAGAGCTTCTTGGCAACACACACATGTTAACATCCATGTGCAAAACTGTTCTAGAACCTTCTGTCAATGAAGTTATTCTGCAAAGACAGGATACAGAAGGCTCCATTATTTCTGCTGCTTCTTTTTGTTAGCAAATTCATCTTTACTCAAAAACAGGGGTTTTTTTTAGGTTTTCTTACAAAGAGACCATCCACGACATAGACTATAACAGCAGTCTCCTAGAGTAGTCTAAAGGACATAGCTTTTATTTATTTTTTAAAAAACTATTTGCTCAGAAGCTAAATCTGCTCCTTCCACAGGAGAGTCAGATGGAGAGCCTAAACAAAAAGAGCTACTCAGCCATTCCCTGAAACAATAACAAACGATCACGACCTTATGGTCCTCGAGTCACCCCCCTCCTGCGTGCTCATGGACTCAAGACAGGCTGAGGGCGCCTGGCGATGCCACAGACTCACCACATTCGGGCCCTTGTGTCGCTGACTAAGGGGAAAGTGTATGGTGCTGCTTCTCCCAGGAGCCTCCCCCCTCCCCCGCCCCCCACTGGGTGCAGCGTGGGCCACTTCTTCCTTCGCACACACGTGCACGGGCCTCTCGTACGCCTCTGCCGGAGCACTTACAGTATTTCAGAGTCATGCTTTGCTCTGTGTGTGCATATGCACACGTATGCACACGTGTACGTATGTGTAGATTTCTTCCTGTCTGTAAATCTCACAAGGACAGATACCAAGTCTTACTCAATGCATTACATATTCACAGCTTGGTAAATAGGTGTTCACTAAATGTTTAATGAACAGATGAATGAACGAATGACCCAACAGAGTCACAGGGCTCTAGCAGCAGATCGAAATGCGCTATTCGCCCGTGGTCACCAGATGGCACCGTGGCTCTCCACAGCCCATGCCACGGCAGAGCTACAGGTTCAAAACAGAGAGACTTTGTGGAGGCAGGGTTAACTCAGGATTCAGAAGGTCTCAATCATGTCAAAGAGTTAGCAAAGATGTATCTACTCCTATCAAATCTTCCTGGTGATATTTTTGAACTGGCATATAAAAATTACTTATTCAAAGCCCATGAGATTGAAGGGATAATCTGTACCATTTTTCTCCCTTTTGCATATAGATAGGTGTGAACCTCAAGGATGCAGAGGGAAGAATATCATTTTTTCTAGGAAACAGTTTAATCCATCAATTTTTTTGACAATGAAAGAAAGCCAGAGTCTTAGCTATTCTAAAAAGAATCATATGGAGTATACTATGATATTATACCTCCTATGGTAGAAGCTGAGCCTAATCACTGTGGCCTAAAGGATGGGGGAGTTTCAGACGCTCCTTGTTTGAGTGCCACTGCTCTGCTCTCTGGACCAGGGAGGTGTCTGGCATGGAGACTGTCAGAACTCGTCCTAAAGGCTATTTTAGATGTTAAAACTAGAAAGAAAATTCCAGGGATTGAAATACGAAACGAGCTTCCTTCATTATAGTGGAAGCAGCAGAGAAAGAAGGATCTGATGGCAGGGATAGAAAGTATCAGAAAGACAGCTCTGGAAAGGATTAGCACAGAACTGCCTGTGTCATGGAATAGATTCTAAATAACATTTTAGAAAGCCTTAAATGTGTAATTCATTACACAGAACTGAACTTAAAGGTGTGTTACCTGTTAAGAGGTCAGAACATCTTAATAGGAAAATTAAGATGTCATGAACATTATATATGATAAAATATAATTCTAAACCTCATAATTAGAAGTGTTAGTTCTTGAACCATTAACTTGACATACTTTTAAAAATCATATCTCAATATATTTTCAAATGCTTTCATAAAAAATATTTTTGAAATAAATCAGTTTTAATTACTGAAATCTATGTGCAAAGATCTACCACATATGTCAATGTAAACAGACTGCAGTCCCTGCCTTCAAGAATGCTAAAATACTATAGGTATGTTGATCAAATAAAAACTCTAAAATGAATAAAAGAACCTATTTATGGATTTAGCTTTACTCTTAGAGTAAATGCCTCACAATATAATTAAACTGCATTCCTATAGTGTCCTGCAAAACGGTTTCTCTTTCCTAGTTACTAAACAGCAGAACACAGCAGTGGTAGGACACCAGGCATCTACTCTACAACATTATGAATACTAGTAATAGTAGTACCATGCGGTGGAAATACATTAGTATAATCAATATGTGGCCACGCACGTGTTGTCATTACAATCACCTGTTCTGAGGAGGGTCAGTCATAAAAACTTAAAAGAAAACTTGTATGTAAGAACTTAAATCCTTTTAATCCTTAAATACTTTCTGCCTTTCATAGAAAGTGAAATAAATACATTTATTCTAAAAGAGTTTTGTTTTTTAATAACATTATCTGTGAGATAAACAAATACATTACAGTCAAAATTATTTCCTTCTATGTATGTGTGGGCATGCATGGTTTAGAGGAAAAATCCTGTCGCATTTCTTAAGAATTAAGCTATACCTGCAGAAAATGAGTATGCAATGAAGACAACGCTTTACCCCCCAGTCCTGAAGAAAGCCCTAAAGCTGCTGCTCAGGCAGCATAGTCTTGGCCAGCCTCACTGTCAGCGTGCAGACTCTTTCAGGGGAAGAGGACAAGGAGGTTCCAGAGGCCGGGCTGAATTCAGATTGGGTTGGATCACTGAGAGTTGTTTCTAGTACTGGGAAGCTCTTTAGAATTACTACCAACTCTTTTCAACATGACTTTTCACAGTGGCTTAAGGCTGAGACTTTGAATCAAACCTGTGACTTGACAATTCTCGTATTCAAGGCCACCTGTCTGTCGGCACGTGGTATTCGGTGTGCTACTGAGGACAGAGAGGCAGAGGGAAGCGTGCCCTGACCGAGATAGCGTGGTTCCTGGCAGACAGAGTCTGACACCTGAGATGCTGGGTTCTCTGATCAATGCCATAACTTCTGCACTATTTTCCTAACCACAACCGGATTGTATGTTTCTATTTATGCATTTAGTCATCTAAATGACTGCAGAAGAAATTCACAAAATCCAAAGAACTTCATGTTTGCCAAGTATAAATTTTTGCTGCCTCTGTGAAGACTTATTCTGTCGTTCATAAAAATCACTCCTTAGCACTTATTTCCAATCATTAGGTTTACATCATTTCTTTCACGCAGACCTCGAGTTTACCTACTCTGCAAACAAATGCACTTGTTTCCCAAGGGTGAAGCCTGGGTGTGGGGGTCCTGGCGGGAGGCTTACCAGCAGTAGTCCAGCAGGTGGGGAGGGAGCACAGGGATGTAGATGTGCTGCCAGTACATCGGGAACAGCAAAGCCACCGAGCCGTGCAGACAGGCGGTTAACTGAAATCGGCAAAAGGATAGCAAAAGTAAGTAGCCGCTAACCATCCAAAAAAAAAAAAAAAAAGGGCACATTCAAGGTATCGAAGATGAACGATAATCATGAAACAATTCATGTAATGACACAGATCACATTGTCTTTATCAATTCCACGTGTAAAGGGCTTATGTCTCAGAGGCCCCTCGGAAAAATACATAAACAGCACAAGTAGCTCCTTGGGAATCATATGCAGATCGTGATGATCACCTGAAAAGACAGAGTTCGGGTCAAAACCTAATGCATAAACAGAAGTAAAACTGAAGCATTAGGTGAGCATCTTAGAAATACTGCAGGAAATCACAATTTGTACCGCGCGGTTTGCGCATCGCTCAGATTAATACGACAAGATTAAATATGGAGAGGAAGAGCGGCTGAAAGCTCCTGAGGGATATCATTAGGGCAAATTGCCAAAGAATGAAACATGAGCCAGTTAGGAGCGTCTGGAAGCTGCAGTGATACCAGGGGAGCTGAGCGCTCGACAGTTGGAGCTTCAGCAACGTGTGAACCTCGGGTCACGGTACCAAGAGACTCTGCTCACTGACACGCAGGATGTCACCATTGACCAGCGAACCGCCCAAGCTTGACAGCTGTACTCCAGGAAGCCAAGGATATCATAATTTCATGTTTAAACTGCTCATTCCAGATTAACATTTTGTTTCTTAGCTTTCTATCACAACAGCTGCAATTACATTGTTGCTATTTTAAAGGTAATTGCCATTTTAATTGTTTTGTTTTGGCAAGCGGTTAATTAAACATTTTTTAACGCTCAACAAAAGGAATATCACTTTTTTCTCCCTCCTAACCTTCATCAGTATTATTTCCATGTGACTTTGTCTCCATTTTAAATTTTATTTCTGTGGGTGTAACATCATTTTTTAGTGTTTAAAGCGATAGTTTAAAACTTCATCATTTTAAAGTTTTGTTATGGTCTGTATTTCAAGGTTACCAACTAAATCATTTAATTCAACTTGAAAATCAAAATTTTGAAAATAAACTATCTGACAGTGAACCACAGATTCTATTAACCATTATCTCTATTATACAAATAAATTAAAACACTAATAATTTAAAATAATAAAGGCACACAAAGCAATCCATAGCTTACTAATAGCAGTATTTGTCTATGTTTAAAGGTGCAAAATAGTTCCATTAAATAAAAAAATCAATTAAAATAATTTGATCTGAAAAAGATACAAATTTTCATTGAAAATACACTTGTCTTTGTCATAGACATTATATTGTTTTCAGTCACATTACTAATCAATTTTATATGGCAAACAATATATTTTGATTTCACTCAGGATGTTACCATGTTAGGGTGTCAGTACTTTGCACTTAACAAGCCTTAATAGTTTGTCCTAGTATCCCTTCTATAAATATTTTTTAAATTTCTTAATTGGAGCATACAATGTGCCACTAGGAGGCATTCAAATACCTCTATTTAACAATTACAGACCATAAATTTATTTACTCACTAACTTGAACTAGAGGGAAATGAAAATGGGGTTGATCTAACTCATTGTGTCAAATTCTCCAAAGAGCTCTCAGGTACCCGGGTTGTAAATTAGGTCTCCTTAGAGCTTATTAACTCTTTCCTTCCCTTCCGTGTAAGCTGGCGGGCTAAAGAGCTTTTGCATCTTTGAAAGGCAGCTAATTACTCAATTTCTCCATCTGCACACAGATGACTTTTAAAACAGCTCATTTAAAACCTTAAAAACAAAAAAAGGAAAGTGTTCCTTTTTTATTACTGAGAAAATAACAATGTAGCAAGAGAAAAAACACATTCCCAGAATGAGCAATTATAAAGGAGGACGACTTATTTCACCGACCAAATTCAGAGTCCAAAGCACCCTGCGCTAAATGCTATGTAGATACTTTCCCTGCCCCCTTAATGGTCATCCTTAAATGAAGCCATTAATTTCCCACTAACAAGACACAACATTATCTGATGCATTTGACTGGTTCCTTAGAGAATGGTTTCTGTGATCACAAGCAGAGCTGCAAAACTTTCTGCAATGGCAGCATCAAGCACAGGGTCATCTCTGCTAATCAATATCTACCAGGAGAGAGGGAAACTCTACTTGGCAACTTTTGGGATATGGGGAATGGGTGACAGAGAGAGGTAAAAATATATGACCATTCCTCCACAACCCTGGCTTCTGAAATTCACAACTAGAATGAATTGATATAATAATCCATTATACTATATAGCAAAAGTATCAGGTTTAAGTGGAACTATAAGTCATTTGCTTTTGCAAATATTGACTGTTAACTGTGAGGCATCCGAGAGGATATTTCCAGAGAAGGCAGAAGCACAACAAAGAATAGCCCTCACGTTCACCAGCACTATGCATGAACTATGTAGCTGTAAACATTGAGAACCTCCTTTTATAGCATATTCTTTGTAAAGATAACAAAGTTGCAAGTAAAGAAAAATACAAGAAAAAATGAATTTACTAGAAAATTAAACACATTTATATATAAATTATAACACTTAAGTATATTATAGACACAAAGTTAGGGCTGTACCACCACCAAGCTGAGTGGCCGCTAACACACCTGTTAATATAACCCGGTCTCAGAATCCTAATCTTTAAAATAGGAACTCCATGCTAGATGATCTGTAAGCATTGCCTTCATAGATCAAATATTTTTATTCTTAGATCAAGTCCAACTTTTTATATTCTTATCTTTTTTTCCATTCAGGTGGTTAGCAGAATATTTTAACCAGACTATAATTCAGATCTACGTTCAAAATATATGTAAAGATCATCTCTAAATGATTTAAAACACATTAGGTAACTGTGAAACTGGAAACACAATAATTTGCTTAATTTAATAAAAAATTTTGAGTGTCTGCTATGTGCCAACACAAATCCCTACTAGGCAACAGGGCCAAGGCAATGAACAGAACCAAGTCCCTGTTGTCATGGAGCTTACATGTGAGTGGGGAAGGCAAACAGTAAACAAGTAAAATACAGATTATGTCAGTTAGATATGAATTTTATGAAGGAATCTAAAACAGGGTGAGGGCATGAGAGTGATGGAGGAAGGAGGATCATAGCAGAACTCCAATGCAGTGACTGAGACCCAACTGCAGCAAGGGAGCAAGCCGTGGATTTGGGGAGAAGAGCATTCAAAAGTCCTGACACAGAAACACGCTTCATATCCATCCTCACAGAGCAACGAGGAGACCAGTGAGATTGGACTGGAGGACGTGGGAGAACAGCATGAGATAAGGTCAGGCAGGAAAGCAGGGTCAGCAACAGAGAACCTTCTGGCACATGGCAAAGTCTCAAAGTTTTATTCTGGTGATATTTTTCTATACCTCTGAAGAGAGTACTGCAATTCAATGAGCCAAGTAAGAAAAAGAATCTTAATAAAGTTATTTACGATATAGTGAATCTTTAAGCTTCAAGAGAAATGACACATCATAGAGTCTGTCTTTGGGCTAGAATCACTCAAGAGCATACGTCTGGTTAGTGACTCCACATTGCTTTTCTAATATTGCCAGTTACTTCTTTAATATCACAGTTATTCTTCACGAAAGCAAAGAAAAGGGTGAGGGAAAATATCTCCATGTTTCAATTAAAACATACATCTGGCATTATACTCTAAATCTGTAGGATAACAATAAATTGTTATAATTTTCTGAGAAAAATAAATTTACCTGGTAAAGGTTTAAGAAAAAATTCCTTATCTTTAAGGTGCACACGTGTTTCCATAAAGCACACTGAATATGTGGAACTGATACAGTTCCAAATGGCTGACTACTGCAAAATGAAAACACTGAGAATGTTTACTTCCTACAGACTCCCATTATAAGCATATACGGGAACCACCGGAAGAGACAAGAACCCGGGCCTGTGGAACCCAACAGAGAAACCTAACAACAAAGGTCAGCAACATCGAACTCAGTTCACAGCGTAAAGGCACTGAGACCTCCAGTCCCAGGTCACCAGTCCTCACACAGACACTGCCACCGATGGCAACAGTGCCAGCAGCAAACATTTGCGCAGTGCCTGCCATGTGCCAGGCCCTGCCCTGAGCACTGGGAGTACTCAGATCTATCTAGTCCTCACGACAGTCTCATGAGGCAGGGGCCATCACCATCATCCCCATTTAGCAGGACACTGAGGCAAAGTCAAACCGACTGTCCAGTTCACACAGCCTGCAAGCAGCAAAGCCAGGCATGCACCAAGGCAGGCTGGGTCCAGACAGTCATCACTATTTTAAACTGCCTTTCATCTACAAAGATTTAAAATTCCCATCGCTATGAGGCTTTAGATGGCATCTACCGACTGAAAATGCTGTATTTTATACTAATTGTATAATAGAGAAGGCATCTTTGGACTGAACAAATAAACAAGAACAGTTGACCTTTATATGAAGAATTTAGGGAGCTCTGACAGAGATCCAATTTACAAAACTTTCCTCAGGCATTACAGTCTACAACTTCAGAAGGAAATTAATAGAATAGACTCTTGAAATGTTAAAAGGATAAGATCATTGATAAAAGTTCTACAAGTTATCATCTCAACCTGCATTTGCAAATACATTTAAGTTTGAAACCAAATCAAATCTTTCCTGCTTTGTGATATGAAATCTGATCTATTCCTGTCCTTAAACTATATTTATTACTGGAAATAAGCCTATTAACAAAATTTAGCAGTGTTTTAAGCAACTGAATAGGCATGTATGTTGAGGGGGGAAAACCCCACACTTATCAGATTCCCATGGACACAGTGGAAAAATGGTCCCTCTAGTATAACCACACAATGAAAAACAGCACAATTCTTACCAGCACACCTGACAGGTAAAGATCTCATGTTGATACTGACACATCGTGACTCCCACTATTCTAGTCTCTGTATTGCCCAGCCAGGTGGTACCTCATTCTTTATGAAGAAATTCTACTCACTCCAACTAGCATTCTGTATGAGTTACTGAGGGCAGATTTACATCCCCCAAAAAAGTATTTATTGATAAAAATCCAAGAAGCATATATTAGAGACTTCATTTTCAAGTGAATACTTAATTCAGAAATGTAAGCACTATAACTATTAATAACTACAAATATACAGAACTGCTGCAAATGGGAATGTAATAAATTCCTCACATAATTTTAAAAATTTAGTGGAAAACATCTGCTTAGACACATTTAAATTATATTCACATTTAGAAGTTTAGACCAAAAAAAAAATGGTTGGGCACAGTAGCTCATGCCTGTAATCCTAGCACTCTAGAAGGTTGAGATGGGAGGATCACTTGAGCTTAGGAGTTCAAGACCAGCCTGAGCAAGAGTGAGATCCTGTCTCTACTAAAAATAGAAAAAATTAGCCGGGCATGGTGGCTCATGCCTGTAGTCCCAGCTACTCAGGAGGCTAAGGTAGGAGGATCACTTGAGCCCAGGAGTCTGAGGTTGCTGTGAGCTATGAGGACGCCACTGTACTCTACCTGGAGTGACAGAGTGAGGCTCTGTCTCCAAAAAAAAAAAGTAGTTTAGATCAAAAAAGGTATAACAGCAGCATATTCGAAAATTTCAAAATTATCTCAACTATAAACTAGTCTCACTTGAGTAAAACCCTAATATTCAAATAAGTAATAGTTATAAGGAAATGTTTGCAAAAATGGCAATTTTACATAATGAAAAAGACAAAATCTGGTCATGAAGTTTTTCTTTTTTTAATAGCATTTATTTTTTAGAGTAGTTTTTTAGACTCATAGCAAAACTGAGCAGAAAGCACAGAGCAGAGATTTCTCATGTTTCCCCTGGCCCCACACATGCATGTGCAGCCTACCCCGTTATGGACATCCCCCACCAGAGTGGCACACAGTTACGACTGACGGACACACGTGGACACAGCGTTATCACGCAGGTTAAAAGTTCACAGTAAGTTTCACTCTCACTGTCGTACATTCCATGGGTATGGACAAGTTTATAGTGAAATGCATTCAAACATTACAGTATCAAAAAAAAAGCCTCTCTCAAATACTTAGGCATAAATCTAACAAATTTTGATCTATAGATTTAATGTGATCCCAGTAAAAATGTACAAGATCTATATAACTACAAAATTCTGATAAAATAAATCAAAGAAGAATTAAATAAATGGAGAGAGATCACATGTTCACAGATAGGAAGACTCAACATCATCGAGATGCCAGTTCTTCCCAACTTGATCTGTAGATTTAATGTGATCCCAGTTGAAATCCCAGCAAGTTATTTTGTGGATATCAACAGGCTGACTCTAAAGTTCACATAGAGAGGCAGAAGACCCAGAATAGTCAACACAATTTTGAAAAAGAACAAAGTTAGAAGACTGACACTATCTGACTTCAAAATGTACTCTAAAGCTACAGTACTCAAGACAGTGTTATACTTGTAAAAGAACAAATAGATCAGTGGAACAGAATATAGAGCCTAGAAATATACTAATATAAATAAAATTATCTGATTTTGACAAAGGAGCAAAGGCAACACAATGGGAAAAGGTAGCTTTTCAATAAATGGCTCTGTAACAACTCGATATCCACATGCCGATAAAAATGAACCTAGATACACACTTTACACCCTTCACAAAAATACACTCAACATAGATCGCAGACTTTATTGTAAAATGCAAAACTATAAAACTCCCAGAAGATTCGCAGGATAAAATACACATGATCTAGGGTTTGGCGATGACTTTTTGGATAACGACACCAAAGGCATGACCAAGAAAGAAAGAACTGATAAGCTGGACCTTCATTAAAATTTAAAATTTCTGTCATGTGAAAAACACTGTCAACAGAATAAAACAATAAGTCACAGACTAAGAGAAAAATATTTGCAAAAGACATACCTGATAAAGGACTGCTATCCAAAAATACATACAAAAAAATTCTTAAAATTCAACAGTAAGAATATAAACAACTCAGTTAAAAAATGGGCCAAAGAACTTAATAGACATCTCGCCAAAGAAAATATACAGATAAAAAATAAGCATAAGAAAATATCCTCCCTATCATATGTCATCAGGGACATGCAGAGTAAAACAGCAATGATTTTCCCCTAATGTCTATTAGAATAGCCAAAATCCAGAGCAGTGACAACAGCAAATGCTGGTGAAGATTTGGAGTAATGGTGACTGTTATTTCTGCTGGAAATGCAAAATGGCATAGGCACTTTGGAAGACAGTTTGGTTGGTTTCAAACAAAACTAAGTATTTTTTTTTCCTTTTTTAATGCCTTTTCATACTAAAATTTTGTATTTCATTTTCTTCTTTTATTCTATTAGGATGGTATTAGGGTGGTATCTTAGTCTGTTTGGGCTGCTAAAACAGAATATCTTAAACTGGGTCGTTTATGAATAATAGAAATTTATTTCTCACAGGTCTGGAGGCTGGGAAGTCCAAGATCAAAGTACCTGCAGATTCAGTGTCTGGTGAAGTCTTGCTCTCCGCTCAGCAGATGGCATCTGTTCCTGCATCCTCCTCACCTGGCAGAGGGAGCAGACAGCTCTCCTGCACCTTTTTTATAAAGTTACTCATCCCATTTGTGAGGGCAGAGCCCTGATGACTCTTAATTACCTCCTAGATTATGATTTAATCACTTCCAAAGGCTTCACCTCTCAATACTATCACACAGGGGTTTAAGTTCCAAAATACAAACACGCAATCAGACAACATCATTATTTACCTAATAATGGCAAACGGTAAATTCTAATACTTCCATTAC
This sequence comes from Mirza zaza, assembly GCA_008750895.1. Classification (NCBI taxonomy): domain Eukaryota; kingdom Metazoa; phylum Chordata; class Mammalia; order Primates; family Cheirogaleidae; genus Mirza; species Mirza zaza. Next base: position 43,813 of record VSMD01045542.1, read on the forward strand.
TAAAAAGTCATTCTAATGTCTTTCCATTATACCAAACAAAGCCCTTTTGAAAGTTCTAATCATCTCACACTCTGGTCATTGGTTTATTCGCATTTCCTAGCCAAATGATTCTAAATTTCTCTTGCCTGCTTGCTTCCTTCAAGTATTTATTCTTTCATTAATTTTACAGATGGGGATACTGAGCCCAGCTTAAACCAAGTGCCCCAGATTATGCGGCCAGTGAGTAGGGCACCAAATGTGTGGCAGGGACGATTACTGGTACTGGGGATCAGTGACGAGCAAGAGAGACAAAGATCTCCTCTCTCAGGAAGCTTATTTACGTCCTAGTTGCCCTCCACATGCCACCGCTGCTGCCACACCAGCCCCTTCTCGGCTCTGTGGGTGCCTGTGGCCATCCCACTGTAAACAAAGGGCAATGCCTCAAACACGTGTCCTCCCCTACAGGACCGTTCCCCCTGCTACTAAATTTACTGCTTTCTAGTTCTCAAGTCAATTCAATAGCAGTTTTGCTTTTCCTGGAGAAGGCTCTTCTACTTTTCCACCAAAATTAAGGAGCCTAACACTACAACATTCCTCAAATTTACCTGTCTATCCTCTCTCTTTACAAACACCCAAACTCTACATTCAGAGGACAATGGGTTAGTATGTCCAAATGGATTATACAAAGATTACATAATTTGGCAATCACTAAAAAAATAAACTGTACGATAAAACAACCATTGCATTTAACAACTAGACAGGACCCAAGAGATCACTGTTGTCCAATTTCTTCATTTTTAAGATAATAAACTTCAGGGTGTGATCTGTCCTAATCCTGCTGGCCAGCCTATGGCCTGCCAGGTTTCACTGTGGACCACAGCACCCTGGCAGCCTCGTCCAAGGAGTGAGCAAGGGCTCATATCCTGGGAGCTTCTCCAGACACACCAAGTAGCAAAGGAAAAGAAAGAAGAAGAAGAAGAAGAAAAGGGGGAGAAACTTTAGGGTAGAAAATATAAAATTAAATGGCTTACATGAAGTCACCTGATCTATTGGTTGAATAGTCAGGACTGAAACACAGATCTTTAATTTTAGAAGACATCATTAGTATAATCATACTACTACCATATCTGCAAATAATATTTCAAATAACCTATAAATAAAATCTGATTGTCTGAAGCTACTCCTTAATTATTAGTCATATTTGAAAACCACAGTTTAAAATATCTCTCACCAAGAACATACTGATCATAAACTGATCATAAACCACTAGCAATTGAAAAAGAGGTAATCACAATAGCAGAGCAATCACAAATTCGAAATCTTTATAAGTATTCTAATAATTTGTAAATCACATATAATTTAATTAAAATGAATAATTATACATATACATGATATATTTCATATTAAAATTATGAGATATCTTTTCCGTATATATGTTTAATATACAGGTGTATATTTAGAATACACATCCTATGTATGTAAATATATACATATCAGAGTTGTAAGAACAAAGCTTACAGAACCTAGAGGAATGACAATTTAATATACCCCTTAGATAATCCCATAATCATTAGAGTAAAAATTCTGCTTTGTGAATTCAAAGCCAATTGTTTACTCTGAGAAGACAAATGCACCAAATCATAAGGTAGAAATATGAGCTTATTTTCATGAAAACCAGAGCTATTAGCACCACCAAAGCTGAAAGATACAAACACTTCCAGTTTCCCTGTCTCCTCCGGCTCACCTGCCACCCCCTTCCTAGCAGAGTTCCATGGCGGCCTCAGCAGGCCCGTCTCCACACCACAGTCACGGTCTCAGTGTTCATTCAGGACAGCAGTGTGCATGCCAGATAACACACCAGTAAGTGGACTTATTTATAATTTCAGCTGACATAACTGGTTGCCATGGGTTTTGGGAAGAATTAAAAATCTAAAAATTGTTCCTAGAATCTCTCTCCCTGAGATCTTCGGGTAACAATTTTTAGTCGCCCCCCCCCCAGTTTTACAAACAGGAGGGGCATGAATACACCTCGATAACCCCAACTGGGAAGAAGGCCTGGGCAATCTTTGTTCTCTCGCCAACCCTCCAATTCCTAACCTCCAGAAAAAGTCTCTGTGTGTCAAGGTTTCAGAGCAAATGCTGATACAGGTGGTACCATCAAGAGACAAATCAAGAATATGTATAATCCAGATGAAGAGGTTAGAATCCTCCGGACTCCCTTTCAGTCTGACTAAACCTATAAAATCTGCATTTTAATGGCTGGTGCTCCAGAGATCACAAGGTTTCTTTCTGCATGTGCCCTCAATGGAATTAACGAGAGGAGGAGGGAAAAGCATATGCTCAGATGCCTGGGGGTGACTCGCACAAAGGGAGAAATTACAGTTTATTAGCATAACTCCAGCACCCAAGGCATATTGCTTGCTCTACGTATTCCAAAAATAACACACACTACACAATCAAATCTCCATAACTAATGTGCTTACGGGCTTTAAAAGGGTAACATTTACCAACGAAACACTGGTCAAAATAATAGCTAACATTTAGACATCTGCTTTCAAGAGAAGCATCCTTTCCACCTGCTTCTGCAGGCCACAGAGATGCACTCTAGTTAACATATCACTGACAGGATGATGAGAGCGCTCCTGTCAGATGCCGGCCAGCCGGGTGTCTGAGACAAAATGCACAGCCCCAGCTGACTAGTTAGAGAAAGTCTGCTGAAGCACAATTATAGAGGCATATGACAAGGCTTCATGCCTGGCTGATTTGAGAACCAATGACATGGCTTTAAACAGCAATCCTCCCTATCTATGGTCACAAAACAGCAATAAGTCAACTGATACACACTTGTAATACCATGATTTATTCCTCTGCATCACTGATATGATGTTCTGCTCGTCTGCCAAGACTCACTCGGGGCTGACACATCTACAGCCTGCCTGCAGCATGCATAAAATCAATGTCTTGTTCAGGATTACCAGAAACCTTCCCCTGTGTACTCGGTAATATGTAAGTCAACAGGATGAAAACAAAAATTATGTCCCAATTCCTTAATCTCAAGCATGTAAAACTATAATAATAGGTCCTAACACAATATCATACTTTAAAATACAGAGGGGGGACCCATTAAAATTTTAAAAATATTAAATATTTTTATATATTTGTTTATATATCTTAAAACTAAATTTTTTTAAAGTTTATCTTTATAAAGGTACAAATTATGATTTTTTTTAACTACAAAGAGCATCTGAAGAACCCTTAAACTAGCTAATTTGCTACAAGGGTATCACCACTAAAACCTGCAGCAAGATGTAAGGCTAACAAGTATGATTCTACTATAACCATAAAAAATTATGATTGTCAAAGAGTAAATAACTGAGGCAAACAAAATCTTAGCACTACCGGTGTTAAGACACTTTAACTTATATGTGTTCTCCCAATAATTAAAATTCTCACTGTGTTCTTTAAAAATGAAAAAATGAGTAAAACACAATTCCTTACATTATAGCAAGAAGTACTTTATAATCTCTATGGTATATAAAAAATATAATAATGTAAAAAGCTTAAAAGCAACTATTCTTTCCTTTGATGTTTCAGAGGGTTCATTAAACTCCTCTTAAATAGCTTATTTCTAATTTATGTACGGCACTAATCCTCGACCTCAAATGTTACTATGCATACACTTTTTGGTTTATTTCCATTACCTTACAATTGAAAAAATACAATTTTGAGATTTTAAATTGTAGTACTGATATGCCTGCCCACTTTTGCAGAAAATTGAAAATATATTTTACATGCTGAAAAAATATACGCATTTAAAAGAGTGTGGAGAAATGATGTAGTAATATCAAAAAATAAGTACTAGTCAGTAAAGCAATTATTTTTTTCTCACCCATCTTACAGAGATGTGAAGAAATTCAGTCTGAATCATTTTGTATTTTTATGTATTTCCTTTTCTGATATCTTTAACTTAGCATTAAAGTAAAAGCATTCTTCTTTCCCCTCCTGCTGCTGCTCATTTTTAACCATGATTGTTTTAAGATTATAAAGGATATATATATATATATATATATATATGTATGTGTGTGTGTGAATATTGTCGTCATGATTTAAAAAGTTATACAAACTGTCTTGTAGGCCTAGGTTATTCATATCAGGATTACCTCATGTAACCAATATTAATTAGGCACATACCATGTGCCAGGCACTAAGAATTCAGTAAGCAAAGTCAAGCCCAAGCTCTCTTGGTGCTTATATCCAACCGGGATGAGAAAGATAATAAACAAATGAACCAATAAATAGCTATTAAGTCCTATGGCTGTGAGTGCGTTAGGGCAATGCGCAAGCGAATGTGTGCAGGGTGGGGTGGGGGCAGGTTTCTATCTTACTAAGATGGTGATGGAAGGGAGGTTGCTCTGAGGAGCAGTGTCTGAGCAGGGATCTGAAGACAGTGAGGGAGTGAGCTATGTGGATGAAGTACAAGCTGCTCTGTTTGTGAAGACATTAAAAATAAATCTAACTATTTGCTTTTGAAAGACATTGAAGTTTTCCTTTGTTTTAATTTATATCCACTTCTCAATGGCTGGGTAGTCTCTCTTTGACTCAATTTTTTCATGTGTAAAGTGGGAGTATTAGTAGTCTTGATCTCATAGGGTTGCTATAAAGAGTAAGGAAACATATAAGAGAAATCCTTAGAATTGTATCTGCACCGGATAAATGTTTAATTATCATTAGGTATAATTTTATAAGAGTCTAGTTCTGTAGTTTAGAGTAAACATTAACATGGCTATCCTTTATATTTGCCTTAAAAAACAAATTGTTATCGTAATGGCTTGGTGTTACTCAGGGACTTGTTTCCTATGTTCGAGGTCAACTGAAGATCAAGTGTTTATGACAGTCAGGAAAACCTAGCGGGGACGGCACCTCTGAGTTACCAGCTCTGTTTTAGTTCACTCTCCGGGGCAGCTGAACTGATAAAAAAAAAACATAATTCAAGTTCTCTTTCATGATCTTCTCACCCTTCTTATGTGGGGGAAGCTGCTTTACTTGAATCTATCTTGAACAATTCCTTTATATATACAGTACACATAAAAATACATCTGCTATAAATTCTATGCATAGTAACATTTAAGGTCAAGGATTGGTGCCTTCACATAAATTAGAAATAAGCTATCTAAGAGTTGTTTAATGAAATCTCTGAAACATTTAAGGAAAGAATAGTTGCTTTTAAACTTTTTACATTCTTATGTTTTTTATATACCATAGGACAATAATGTACTTCCTGTTAATGTAAGAAATTGTGTTTTACCCTTTTTTTTCATTTTTAAATACACAGTGAAAATTTTAATTATTGGGAGAACACACACAAGTTAAAGCGTCTTAACATTCATAATGCTAGAATTTTGTTTGCCTCAGTTACTCTTTGACAATCACGATTTTTCATAATTGTAACAGAACCACATTTGTCAGCCTGACATCCTGTTGCAGGTGAGAATTAGGAGACCCGGCTTCACATAATGTGTCTCCAGCTTCACATAATGTGTCTCCAGCTTCACATAATGTGTCTCCAACAAGCTTTTCGGACTTGGGGTAGCCATGTAATCGCTCTCAAATATCCTCCTTACTGGTAAAATGCTAAACAGATACCCTAGAGAAATCCTGAAACTCTTTCTACTCTAAAACACTAAAATATTATGGAAAGAGGTTTTTATTTCAACTACTGGAGAGTAAGACATTTTTTTAATTAAACAAATTTGTGAAGAAGAAAATTCATGTCGTACTGAAAAACAGTTTTTGATAAAGATATCATGGACTACTCAAAACTATATTTAATTTGTGTTAAAAATTAAAGTTGAGAATACTAAATTTTTAATGCTTGAAGGAGAAAAAAATTATGAAATCTAACAAAATACTTTTGAATATTTTTCTACAACTGAAGAAAAATCCTTCTCTTCTCACTGCGTTTACCACAGTAATGAACACCTTCCAAGAGAACATTTTAGTGAGTGTCATAAAACCTATGATTTATTAAAAAAAAAAAAATGCTACTTTGACTTTTAAGTTATTATCAGTCTGAAGAGCTCCTCCAAATCAAACTATTATAGCAGCTACTCCCAAACCAGGACTTGGCAACAAAGATGAATCCACCTATTACCAGGTTAGGGTAGCAGCTATTATCATGGACCCTTGATTTCTTTCAAGTAGCTCCAATGGAAAAAGCCACAAGTGAATAATAAAGATCTCATAATAGCTCTTAAGAATTCTTTATATGGTAGAAGGCACTGAAATGAACTCTGGAGAGTTAAAAAAAAAAAAAGGGGTGGGGGGAAACAACTCTCATCTCTTGATAAGAAAAAATAATTAACCTGACTTAATGCATCTGAGAAGGCCTCCTATAAATCAGACTTTTGTACTTCAAGGGCCAGATTAAAACCATATATCAAAAAAGTATGCAGACATTGTCTTGCAAGCACACACAGAACACTGCTGAATCTGCCGAGGTTTCCAGGCCTTTCTGCGGAGCGCTCAATGCGTGCTGCGTGACGGGAGAAGTGTGAAGTACTCACAGTGCTTAATTTGCCGGAGGTGATGAGGATGCGCCGCTCGTGCAGCATGCTGGCGTACAGCTGCAGCATGTTGCCCACGTCCACCGCCACAAAGTACTCCGTGAGGTTCCTCTGCGCAGGCGGAAAACAGCTGTGTGAGCGGCGGCTCTCCATGCACACGAAGGAAAACACTTTATGTGCTTACCAGAAAGTCTTCAGATTCAGAGGACGTTATTATTTAAATTGATATTCATTACAACAATTAAATTCAATGCTACTCCACTGCACATGAAGCATGAAATAATCTGCTGTTATTATTATCTGACACATAACCTATCCCCGGAGAGTGTTTCTCGGAGTGTGACCAGAGGATCACATATCTCCCATCTTCCTAAATCCCCCATGTCCCCAGCCCCTGACCCCGGCCAAAGTATCTGAAAAGAAGCTAATTTCCTGGGCCCCAACCTAGACCTGCTGAATTGTCATCTTCAAGGTATCGCCCCCAAGAATCTGCTCTTTAAACAAAAACTCCTGGTGATTCTTAGACACACTGATGCTTAAGAATCCACTGCCCCAGAAAATACATTTAAATCTTTTCATGTTTGCCCTTCGTTATACAGGCAAAATCATAATCTGATACTACACAGTATGTACAAAGCACCCAGAGGATGAGATGGATCTATAAGGCAGTTATTTGTCTTGTTATTAAGGAAAATCTCTTGTTTATACCCCATGTCAGACTTGCTTTATGTCGCTGTAACCAAATACAATTTGGTGATGTTCTAAACTGATTTTTTAATTTAGCACTCTAAATTATTTCCCCCACATAAGAACAAAACTGAGATAAGCTACACTAACTTTGACTTTAAATTCTCTCCTTCTCATTACTTATTTTTAATTTTCTGTAATCAAACTTAAGTGCATCAAAATGCAATGAATTCATGAAGAGACTGAGTAAGACCCAATAATAAACTATAACTGGATAGTACCGGGTGGACTATGACCCAGAAGGCTAAAACTTTTAGTTGGGAAAGAAAATAAGAAATTCAACTGTTTCTTCAATTTCCAAAAGGCAGAAATTTTACCAGCACAAATTGGAAATCATGACAGAGCATATCAACAGAATCTCTGAGTGCCAGTGAGCGATGGTGAGTTGGATGGGGGGACATTCATCCCGGTTTTCTCCATCTGAAGCCCACCTCACCTTCCAATTCTACCCTTTATACAGAAAGTTAATGGCATTCAACATCAACATATTTCCTATAATCTTAAAGACAGATACTTCTTCCATGGGGAGTTATTTCCCAACACAGAATGTTGCCTTATGCTTATGTCCTTGCTTTTTATTTTCCCCCAACCAGGACTTTTTACAAAATAAAATGTTAATTCTCAGTGGTAGTTTTTCCTTAGCATGTTTTTGGTTTTTTTTTTTTTAACTTTCAAGGCAATGGTCTTTTTAAAAATGTGGCATTTGGTAAATCAAGCTATGAGTTGTCTGTTAACAGAAGTAAGAGAAAGGTAAACAGGAGGGAGAGCAGAAGGGAATAACTCTGAGTTTGTATTAGAAACTCTGAAGTGAAGGGACCAGGGTCACAGACTGGGCGTGGCCAGGCAGCCTTAAGGAAAACGTAGGAGCAGCTGCCGACTACAGCAGTCAGGACTGCAGGGTCTGCTATGTAGGTGAGAGCTCTGATGGTCTAACTCAAGTCCACACGAAGAGCAACTTAACGCAAAGTCTTCTCATAGGGGTTTATCTAAATTCAGCTGTGCAAAAACACCATGATAGCCTTGGTTTGATATTAGATAATTTACAATTGTTTTCTTGGATTTCATTCACTACCTATGTGCTTTCAGAAACCAAACACTGAATACATTTCAAAACATATTTAGAAAAACACAATATATGTAACCTTAACATTTGTACCCTCATAATATGCTGAAATAAAAAAAAAAGAAGAAAAAAGAAAAACAGTAAAATTCTAAAGTAAGAAGTATATATGGAAATACTATTTTGCTGTTGATTTTACTTTCACTTTTGATTAATTATTTCTACTGATTCATTTTAACTCTCCAAGGGAAGCTGGAGAAAAACTATGTAAGGGAATATTTCCTTTCACAGAGTTATCCGATATCATAAAAGCATACTTGTTAATTCTGCTTATCCATGTAAATTTTTCCTTATAATTTCTTATAATATTCCTCAAGCCTTACAAAATATTTATTACTTTAAATTAAAATCAGGAAATCAAGTACAAAACACCTAAGATTTGAACAGAATTACACACAAGGAATCTAAAATACTATGGTTATTTCATTACTTATTTGTGCGAAGACAGTTCCCACTGCTAGTATTTCTCCCTACCAGCAGAGCAATCTCCTGAGATCTCTCTCCCACCTGATAACAGGGGGGCTCAGGACCTAATTAAATGTTTATGATACTAACTACTTTAAATGACAGAAATAAGTTTTCTCATATAATTATTCTCAATTTTCCTTACATAAAACCAAATATTAAGAGGGTAAAGGGGCAGATACATAAAGAGGAAAAGGAAATATTATCATTGTTTCTTATTTTGCCATGATGTCTCATGAACACAGATAATTACAAACTACCCTATTTCTCTATACATAAATCCATAAACAGTGAGACCAAAATAAATAAAATTCACTATATAAGTAGAATAATTAAAGTAGGAAACAGAAAACTTACACTCTCGGGTATTGTTGGGAGTCCAGTTACATCGGGGGCAATGAAGTAGGAATGCTAATCAATACAAACAAATCACATAAGAAAAAGAGAATTAAAATTTTGGGGTGTTATATATAATTTGGGATAAAATAGGAAAAAATATATTGACTGAATTAATAAAGGCCATGGACTGACACTCAGGATTTGTTGAATTTGAGATATTCTTAAATGAGTTAGCAGGTTTATATGAAATTTAACAACTTTCTTATAAAAAGTTAAGTGTTGGTTAAAAATTTTCACTTTAAAATTGAACAGAATTGAAAGAAGAATCCTGGTAGAGTTTTAAGGTAAAAAGGGTACAGTACTGAATGGTTTTTCATATGTATATATAACATATAAATGCATATATTCTTAATATACATTTAAGTAGGCTAAGTACATAACTAAAAAAGTTTTATATATACATAAAATATAGAAATATATATATATTTCTTTTTTTGGAGACAGAGTTTCACTCTGTTGCCTGGGTTAGAGTGCCGTGCCGTCAGACTAGCTGACAGCAACCTCAGACTCCTGGGCTCAAGCCATCCTCCTGCCTCAGCCTACCGAGTAGCTGGGACTACAGGCATGCGCCACCATGCCCAGCTAATTTTTTCTATATATTTTTAGTTGTCCAGCTATTTCTTTCTACTTTTAGTAGAGACAGGGTCTCGCTCTTGCTCAGGCTGGTCTCGAACTCCTGAGCTCAAACGATCCGCCTGCCTCGGCCTCCCAGACTGCTAGGATTACAGGCGTGAGCCACCACGCCCGGCCTGTATTTCTTAAAATACATTTAGACTAGAAAAATAAAGCTTGCTAACCCAAGTATATGTCAAAATCTATTACAATCCTGAGTTTTTGTGGTAAGTCACAACAAATCTCTTTTGTAAACATCAGCCACTATATTATTTGGAAAGCAGCAACAAACATAATTTTTAAATGTTTAAAACTTCTTAAAAATATACTTATTCCAAAATATGAGCCTCACACATTCACTAAACAAATGCAAATTAGCTTCAATAATGTTCAAAGCAGTGTAACATTTGATGAAAATATTTAGGTAATGAACATACTGTGTGTGTGCCTTCATGTTTCCCCGCAATGCCCCCAAATTCTACCATCCAGAACCAAAGTGCAACTTAATCATTAAAAACCATTTTATCTTCTGTTCATGTCAATCTTCAAAATTATTTTAATATCTTAATCACATAAGGACATATTTAATACCATCTTATAATTAAAGATTAGAAAAGAAACATTCTGGCCATATTTGAGCACAGTTCAACTAGTCAGAACAAAGCCAGTTAACACAATCATAGCATATAATTTTCCAGGGCAGAAGAACAATAGGAGATAAAGTATAAGAACTTTTGATAAAATATATGACAGAAAGCTCATTTGGGAATATATTTTAAAATTACTATGGAAAATGAAGACTATGCATAGATTTGGTTTCCATTAGCTACTTTGATTTTGAAGGGGTTTTACTAGTACTGTATTTTCATAAAACTATGGTTTAAAAAATAGCATAATCAGAAAATATATTCCCAATGATTACTTTTCTTAAAAGAGTCAAATTTACCATTTCCCAAAGGACTGGAGTGAATCTTAAAGACATAGTGAAAGAAGTAATTATTTTTCCAATTTAATAGTGATTTTTAGAAGCCAATGTCCTTTTAACTCACCGGTACTAGAGAGGGCTGATCTTTCACAACTTGCTCACTGGCAATAAATATCTCTTGGTTCTTATGATATACGAGAGAGAAAAATGAATACTTTCATGGGGAGGCTTACACAACAATTTGCTGTGTATTTGAGACAAATCCATGTAGCTACGTTAGCCACTGAAAAATACTTGAATAACATTAATTATAAATGTTATTTTAAATGCTGATTTGCTAATTTTATGCTAGAAAAATCCTAAAGGGAGTATTTTCATATTGTGAGAATAGAGAATCCATGGATGTTTAATGATTTTGAAAGACAGTTTCAGAAAACCACTTACATTAGAGATTAACTTTTCATAAAATCTCTGATATTCTAGTGGCCACTACCCACTTGTACAAGAACAAAACTTTCCATGATCAATTTTAACCTGGCATCATAAAACTACAGCCTCTACTGGTAGTTAAAGACAAGTATGCTAGTCCTAAATTTGCCCCTGATTAACAGCATAACACGAGGCATATTACTTTAGTAGTCTTTTGTTGGAATCAAATGAAACTATTAATGAATTTCACACAAAGGTAACCAACTGATTTTACTAATACTTAAGATATTGCAGCTTGAGAATAGGTATACAAGATTTGAAAACTATCATAGACTATTTTTTCAAAAGGATATAAAAAGCAAGCTTTAATTATAAAAAGAACTATCATATATAGAAATAGTACATAGTCACTCAAACATTTTAAATAAGATTATCTCAGCTACAATGAAAACTATCTTCTCCATATGAGAAAAAACTTTAATTCACTGCCAACTAACACCTGAACAGCTCTTCGTGGTAATATTTAGATACTTCCATTTCATATAATTACCCAAACAACTTTCTCAGAAGTTGACTCACTCAATTTCTCAAGTGGAAAAAAGGGATTATCATCAAAACAGATTAACTTTCTTGCCTAACAGCACACATTTAGTGACTGTGACTTAAACCAAAATCTTCCAGTCTTAGGTAGAGAGGCCTAGAAGTCTTTGACTTATGATTCTTATTAATAAAGGTAAAGTATTTCAATAGCCAGAATTTTTGAGATGTATTTTTTAAGATATTTATCCCTGAGCAAATGTGATACTCAAATTTAAAGAGAACACATTTGTCTTTCTCATTAGTATTATCTCCATTATCTTAGTACCTATATTTTCTAAACTCATTAACAAAGCATTAGAATCTCTTTATAAATACAATGCTTTCAAAGATAACTTTTTTGGTAAAATCCAAAAACAGCTTTTCTTTGCTCTCCTTGCCCTTTCCACTGCACTCCACCACCCACAAACCCTGCATGCCTTTGGCTGAGTTTCTCCTTAACTGATCTCTGCTCCGATTCTTCCACTGGATCCCCTTTCTTCATCCCCGTGGCCTATTTGAGCAATGAGACCTCGGCCTCTGCTCTATGCTCTCGATAGTCTCCTTTAAATTCCATGTACCCTGAATGACTCCCAAATTTGGGTTAAAAAGTCCAGGTTACCCTTAGCTTTCCATCGCCAATCTCCAAATGACTACTAAACATTTCCACATTGGCAGTGGCACAACGAAAGAGGGTGCAGCCGCTGACATAAAGCGGCAGAGAAGATCACAGGAAAGAAAGAACAGTTTATGCTGCATGACAAGAGGTTTCGCCGAGGTGGGAATTGAACTACTTCTAGACTAAAGACAGATAGACTATAAAGAGGCTTTAGAGCAAAAGGAAAGCATGTTTATTCACCAAACTGAACAGAACAATGTGACCAGAGCAGAGAATCAACTCAGAAAAAAATAGTGAGACAGAAAAATGAAAAGTCAGATTGAAGCTAAGTGGATCATCCTGAAAGCCTGACCCAAAGTTTGAGCAAATTCTATAGAAAATGGGGAGCTACAAAAGATGTTCAGGAGGGGATTTTATATAATTTAAGTAAGTTTAACTTGATAGTGTTGTAGAAAGGACTGGAAGGAGAGACTCTAGATTAAGAACTATCTGAAGTACTAACATGTGAAAACAAGGGTGTTAATAGTGGAGATTTAAAGAATGGAATTATTAGAAGCTTATGGCCGGGCGCGGTGGCTCACGCCTGTAATCCTAGCTCTCTGGGAGGCCGAGGTGGGCGGATCGTTTGAGCTCAGGAGTTCGAGACCAGCCTGAGCAAGAGCGAGACCCCGTCTCTACTATAAATAGAAAGAAATTAATTGGCCAACTAATATATATAGAAAAAATTAGCTGGGCATGGTGGCACGTGCCTGTAGTCCCAGCTACTTGGGAGGCTGAGACAGGAGGATCGCTTGAGCCCACGAGTTTGAGGTTGCTGTGAGCTAGGCTGACGCCACGGCACTCACTCTAGCCTGGGCAATAAAGTGAAACTCTGTCTCAAAAAAAAAAAAAAAAAAAAAAAAAAAGCAGCTTATTATTTTTTGGAACAAAATCAATATAAATAAATTTCAAAATTCTATACTGTATATCAAATTAATGAAGAATAATGAAAATATTCATATTTTATCATGAACTTTGAATATTCAAAAAAAATCCAAATGAATGTTTTTAGATACAGACAGTACTGTTCATCAAAAGTTTCAATTGCACAGTAAACAATCTATCCCACCACAAGCTTGCTGTTTTGACAAACTTTAACCATATTTCCAGTGTTTTGTGATTACACTAGAAGATGTACTGAAGTATGGAGAAAGAAGAAGAAACTTTTCACCCAGAATTTTTATCACATGTTATATGCCATTTTCTACTCCTAGTAAGTACTGTTTTCATTTTAGGAAGGGGGGGAGAGGGAGAGGGGGGAAGAGAGAGAGAGAGGGAGAGAGAGAGACTGTGTATCTTTCTTTATTACGTGTGGATTTCACCTGAAAAATCAATGTTTCTTACTACCAAAATGTCTTCACAATTTGGTTACTTTCAGTTAATAGTAAGTTTTTTAAATTTTGTAACTTAACAGCTATCAAAATACACACCTAATGTATCAAGTTAGGATAATTAAAAATCTCAATGTTATCACCTAGTAATGTCAGTACTAGCGCTAAAGTTTTCCTGGAAGCAGAGGTGACCTGGCAAAGAATTAATTTCTTGAAGGTTGCATGTGCTCTTAAGTGAGAAATTGTTCTGACTCCAAAAAACAATTACTGATTAAATACTTACCACACTCAAATTGACAGGAGTGTTTGCCTTTGGTACTGGGTGGTTATAGAGTGATTTGAGAGTTTCATTCAAATCATTTTCCTAGAGCAAAATAAAAAGTACATTTTGTAAACAAAATGTATAGTAAGCAAATACAATTAAAAATACTTAACAAAATCGCCCCCTGTGCCATCCCATATTACTTGTTTTATATACTTTTCCACAGAAACATTTCAAATAACTGAAATTAAAATATTTAAATCTAATAAATATAGAAAACTAAATTCCTTTATCCAGAAGAATAGCAACATTAAATTTAGTATAAATGCATATTTAGAAAAAGTTATTATAAAAAAAACACTAATGCATGTAAATCAAAATCAAAGATATCACTTAACTCCAGTGACAATGGCTCTTATCAAATAGCCCCAAAACAACAAATGCTTGTGTGGATGCACAGAGAAAGGAACACTTATACACTATTAGTGGGACTGCAAACTAGTACAACCTCTACAGAAAGGAGTATGGAGATACCTCAAAGAACTAAAAGTAGAACTACCATTTGATCCAGCAATCCCACTACTGGGTATTTATCCAAAGGAAAAAAAGATATTCGATAAAAAAGACATCTGTACCCAAACATTTATAGCAGCACAATTCACAATTGCAAAGATGTGGAAACAACCCAACCACCCATCAATACATGAGTGGATTAATAATATGTGTATCATGTAGTACTACTCAGCCATAAAAAAATGGTGAACTAATACCTCTTGTATTAACCTGGATAGAACTGAAGACCATTCTTCTAAGTAAAGTATCACAAGAATGGAAAAACAAACACCACATGTACTCACCATTAAATTGGAACCAATCAATCAATACTTATGTGCACATATGGAAATAACATTCATCAGAAATCAAGCAGGTGCGGGGGGGAAAAGGGGATGGGTAAAATTCACACCTAATGGGTAAAATGCACACTATCTGAGTGATGGGCACACTTACAACTTTGACTCAAATGGTATAAAAGCAATTTCTGTAACCGAAACATTTGTACCCCTGTAATATTCCAAAATTTTTTTTAAAAAACCCAGCAAAACAATGATTAAAGGGAAAAATTTACAAATTATTATCCCAGAGAAGTTTGTTAATTCAAAAGCAAACTTCAGTTTCTGTATTATTTTTAGGAAAAAGACATAAAGACTTAACTATAAGAGCTAAAACTATAAAGTTCTTAGAAGAAAACATATGGGGAAAGCTTCAAGACCCAGATTTGGCAGATTTCTTGGATATGACACCAAAAGCACAGGCAACAAAAGAAAAAATAAATTAGACAATCAAAATTAAAAACTTTTGTGCAAAAGACACCATCAAAAGAGTGAAAAGGCGGACGACCCATGGATTGGGAGAAAATACTTGCAAATCATATATCTTATAAGGGATTAATATCTTAATATATAAAGAATTCCTACAACTCAACATCAGAAAACACTATTATTTAAAAATGGGTGAGCCATCCCCCCAGTGGCCAGCCTGGCCAGGGGATGGCTGTGCAAAAGAAATCTTTTTATAAAAAATTTTTTTTAAAAAGTTAAAATTAGGCTGGGCGCAGTGACTCACACCTGTAATCCTAGCAGTTTGGGAGGCTGAGGCGGGTGGATTGTTCAGGTCAGGAGTTCAAAACCAGCCTGAGCAAGAGTGAGATCCCGTCTCGACTAAAAACAAAAAGAAATTGGCCAACTAAAAATATACATAGAAAAAATTAGCCGGGCATGGTGGCACATGCCTGTAGTCCCAGCTACTTGGGAGGCTGAGGCAGGAGGATCACTTGAGCCCAGGAGTTTGAGGTTGCTGTGAGCTAGGCTGACTCCAAAGCACTCTAGCCTGGGCAACACAGTGAGACTCCATCTCAAAAAAAAAAAAAAAAAGTTAAAATTTAAAAAAAAAAAAAAAGAAAGAAAAAAAAAAGGGCAAAGGACTTGAGAACAGACATTTCTCCAAAGATGATTTTCAAATGGCCAATAAGAACATAAAAAAATACTAAATATCACTAATCATTAGAGAAATGCAAATCAAAACCACAATGATGTACCACTTCACACCCATTAGGATACTATCATCAAAAAAAAAACAAAAAAAAAAATCAGAAAATAACAAGTGTTGGCAAGGTTATAAGGAAATTGTAACCCTTGTATAAAATGGTGTAGCCACTGTAGAAAGTGGTATGTGGTAGTCCCAAAAAAGTGAAACACAGAATTATCATATTACCCAGCAATTCTGCAATGGTTGCTGGCAGGACTGAGGGCAGGGAGGAAATGGGTATTTACTGTGAAACGGCTACAGAGTTTCAGCTGCGAGAGGAAAAGTTCTACAGATGTATGGTACTGATGGCTGCAGAACACCATAAATGTATTTAGTACTACAAAACTATACAATTAAAATGGTTAAAACGGTAAATTTTATGTTATGTATACTGTACAATTTTTTAAAATGGGAAAAAAAAACAAACATAGCCTACCAGTTCCTTAGCCAAGTAATCTGCCAGAGTATTCAGAAGCTTGTAATACACTTCAAACCATGGCAGGTAACTGTAAAAAAAAAAAATTATTTAAAAATGCATATATAAAAAAATGTAGAATCAAGAAACAAGCAGACAAAATAAGCATTAAATTTATATTATGTCAAACAGGTTAATCCTAGAAAGGTAAGAAAGAACTATACTCACATTCTCCTTACTTTTTCAGTTAGATTTAACATATTATCTATTATTAGTTTTCATAAAACAAATCAGAATCCAAAGTTCTATTATAAAAGTTGTTCATTATATATTAGCAGTATCTAAAATTATTTAATCCTATTTCATGATAACCACTAAAAGCACTCATAGGATAAAAACCTCTGTAAGAAGGTATTATATAAAAACTAATTTTAGTAAGCTTTTTAAATAAAAGATACAATTATTTTCTTTTTAAATGTTAACGAATTTAGTATATAATACAACAAAACTACATGTTTAATTAATCAGTTCTTCAGATATGATGTTTAATTCAGATGGTAAATTTCAAAATTATCAATACAAATATCAGAAAACCTATTCTAAAAATTATACAAATTGAAAATGACTTTTAGATACCAAAAACAAATATAATTTAAAATTCATTTAATTCATTTTGCTAGATACAAGTATAATTAATTTTTATGAAAGCTAAATACTAAATCAAAAAATCGTGTAAAAAATAAAATCTATATTTCTTATTTTAAAAATTTAAGATATTAGTATATTTAAAATCTGCCCAAAGATTTTAATTTAATGTTTATTAAAATTTTCACTTTTCATACAGAAAAACAATAAATCACAAAACACACCAGTGCTACTGATTATCAATTAGCAAATACTTTTTCTTCAAAGCATTAGTACAACAGGCTACTTAAGACATAATATTGTAATACTTTTACTACATAATTGTACACAGATAAGAGTACACAGATGAAACATTTTAAAATCTAAAAATCAAAACAGCTTAAAAACAGCACTCTATTAACATTTTTTTCATGTAATGTCTCATTTGTTAGTGACTATAAATGATGCTCTTTGAATCAAGAGCAACCTAAAGTCATAACAAAAGAAGGTTAGGTAAACTATAATATCTTTACTCAGAAAATTATGGAGTTCTTTAAAATGATAATTACAAATACTATGTCATGATATGAAAAATTTCTATGATAGATAAAAACACCTACCCAACTTCAAGTTAAATCTAGAATACTGAATGCATGCATTTATCTCTGTGCCCTCTGGAAATACCACTAAAATGACAGTAAACGAATAAAGGGTATAAATTAATAAGTGCTGAGAAATGGAGAAAAAGCAGTAGCAACACAAGGGGATGACTTTGTAAACATGGTAAGCAAACAGTAATAACTGACACAGGAAAAAAGAGGAAACCAACATCTAAGTGTCAACAAAATGGAAAACGACCAGCAGATAGGGCCCCCTCCCCAGGATTCCGAAGCCCTGATTTAAGAATCCCTCAAAGGAAAAGGCGCCTCAATGTCCTATGTTCTTGGAGTGAATCCATCATTGCACATATAGTGCTTCCAAGTCAGTTTAGTACCCGCCTCTTGGATATAAATTAACAGCCCAATTAGCAGACATTTGAGGAAATACAGGCATAAATACATGTTTGTATTGAACAAACCTAAAAGGAACTACAGGTAAACACAGACAACACAAACAGCAGAAAGGAACTTTAAAGATTATCCTAAACATCCTTAGGAGCTGAATAAACAGCAGGATGCTAGTAAACAAAAATAAATAAAAATAAAAGTGGAAAAAGAAATTAATAGAGAAAAAGAAAGAGCTCTTAGAAATTCTGAAAGCTGAAAAAACCAAAATCGATAGAAAGGTTAGGAGGATAACTCAAGAAAATCTCCCAGAAACTAGAACAAAGAGTTAAACAGATAAATAATGAGAGAAAATGTTAAAATACCAGGGCAATTAATCTTAACGATCATGTAGTTGACTGACAGCAGTTCCAAAAAGAAAGAAAAGAAAGCTTAAAGGAATGAAAGTTTCTTTTCTAAAAATTACTGGAAAGTTTCTCAGAACGTCAGGCGTGAGTCTCTGGACTGAATGGACAAGTGAACGAACAGCACAAAGAACGGCCAGACCAGAGTACCGAGTCAAAGTCCACAACAGGGCACAGGAAAGTGCCTCAGAGTTTCCAGAGAGACAAAAAAGTGACATACAAGGAAGCAAGTTCATAAGGTCACTGACTCTGTCACCAGCAGTACCAGAAGTTAGAAGATAACGCCTTCAAAACACAGAGGTGAAATTCTCTGCACCCAAGAATTCTAGGTCAGAGCAACTGTCAACAGGCATGAAGACAGAATGATGGCATTTTCAGTCATGCAAGGACTCAGAAATCTACCTCCTAACCATTCAGGCTCCAGCAGACAAGGGAGACCAAGGAGGAACATGGGGACGTAGGAGACGGGAACTCTATGACTGGGAAGTCCAAGGATGGGAGCTGGGCAGCCACGCAAAGTCCCAGAGTTCTAGAAACCAGCTCCAGACTGAACCAGGAACGGGGCTTCAGGAAAGAGACGCCAGAAGAGGGTGTTTACAGCAAGCAGGTTAACAGCTTGTATGGGAGCCTGGAAACATGTGGACAGGGATGTGACACAGTGATGGCAGCTTTGGGGGTATCAAAATCAGTTACTACTGGTAATCTCAATTTTCATACTTAAATTACCCAACACTTCAAACCCTGGTATTTAGCTGGCTATTCTACTACATGTATCTTCCATTTACAAAAGAACGGTAATCCTTAAAGATTACTAATACTGTTTTTAAACTGTCAACTCAGTGTAAAGGAAATTAGTACATCACAGTTTCTCTATTCACTGTAACTCAAAGAAATAATTTTCATGGAGAATGTCCTTCTATCAAGATATATAATAGCTCCTTAGAGTGTCATTTATTTCATTTGTAGTCATTTCATACTCACATTTCAACTTTTAATGGCCTGAAGAAATTGCTATTTCAAGATAATTTCAATGTGCCATGTAGTTCAGGTCCGTAAGTTCAGATAAGATGAGACCTAATGTAGTCAAGGAACATGCTGCTCTGTTTCTATCCTCCTCTCAAGGAGCTTTAGATAAAGCAAAATTTACTGATTTTAGGGGGCTGTGTCTCTCTCTACCTTTTAATGCCTACATTGTCATTCTCATCTCACTTAAATAATTTGAAATCCTATTAACCTTAATTATTCTTTCCAGGTCCACTATAAAAATAAAAAATATAATACATCTCTCATATTTGTGTTATTACAAAGTGAGATAATCTTTCTCTTTCTAGATCAGATACGTTAACACTCCTTTAAATGTTCTGATTTTCTCATCTTTATATTATTTTTCATTGGTTATCTTCCCCTTTCAAATTGTGAAGACAAATAACCCAATTTTTCATTGAGAAGCTAATTTATACACATAAATTTAATTTATGAGATTATTTATGTGTTTTTGAATAAATGATTAATATATCTATATTTAGGTTACTTTTAAAAATTTAACAGTTCTTACTTATGCCAGGCATTTTGGTATACATATAATTATTACTGTTTTTTAAATGTCCAAGAATACTTTTACTGAATTTCATAGATGAATGCTACAACTTCATCTATAAATTAGACTAATACTACTTAGAAATAAGCTTTACCCATATGAGATATTTCTCATAGTCATCTCTAAGATCCCAAAATACTTTATCATTTCTAATTGGGAGGTATAACTCACCAGTAAGTTATATGCTCATCTGGGGGTTAGAGAGTAGAATCTAAGAATCACAGAATCTATGTGTGGCTAAAATAACTGGAAGTACAGGGAATAAAACTTAAGTACTAACTGTATGTACGACAGTATGCCAGGTGCCTTTTATGTGTTATCTCATTTAATTCTTACTATAATGCTTTGATATGTACTTGACTAACCTAAGGTAAAGCAACTTATTCAGGGTCACAGAGCTACCAAAGGGCAAGCACTGGATGAGAATTCTACTCAGTCTGATTGAGTAATATATGCTCAGGGGTCTAAGATGCCCATCAGCCAACGTGGGCATGGATTTCTAAACTATCCAGCCTTTGAGTAAACATGTCAATAACCAGGCATTTTCAGGTAGCTCGATAAACTGTGAAAACATATTCTGGTTTAATCTTAAATCAGACTACTTATAATTTCTATCCACTGAAGCAAATTCCATCATTCAAAATTAGTTTAATGTTCAGAGAGCATTACCTTTATGCATTTTAAATTACAGTTTGTCCATATGTGTGAATTTCTCATCAGATAAAGATCTACCTAATGTGACTCTTTCATCTAACATTTTGGTGATTCCTTCCAATTTCAGTTTGAGTACTGCTTCTGTGTTCA
The DNA here is from genome assembly GCA_008750895.1 of Mirza zaza. Lineage (NCBI taxonomy): Eukaryota > Metazoa > Chordata > Mammalia > Primates > Cheirogaleidae > Mirza > Mirza zaza. The sequence goes on from VSMD01045542.1 coordinate 64,812, forward strand.
TCACTATAGATACAAATCTTCAAAAGGATTTTGTGCCTGCAACATGGTGTAAGGTGCCTTGCAAAATAACATAAATCTACTATTTGTCAACACTTTAAGTTGGATATTTTAACCTCATGAGAAGATTGCATTATTTAACTGACATCTTTCTCTACGTATAATTTGCTTGTGAAATAGCGGAACAGACTCAGAGTCCTACCACAGCACTCCCTGAGTACATTGGCACGTATTATTATCATAAAGAACCAAGCACGGTTACACACAATGTGCTCTTTGTAAACATGTCCTTTTAAAGACTACATATCACTCACACTTTTTAATAAAAACATCACTTATATAAAAGTGGAAATGCTCTGTAACCTAGCCATGCTGCCAGAAACGTCGAGGAAACAAGGACATTTTCTGTTGCAAATAAGCAACAGCGTCCAGAGCAGAGGGTGCAAGCTGGCTACTTGTGGGCTGCATCTAACACATGAGCACATTTTGTTTGATCAACACTGTGGTGCTGCTGTTTAAATAAATAAGTTGCCAACTTCTGAGATTATCCATTTAAAAATCTGGATTTCTTGTTCCTCTTAAAAATCAAAAAGCTGGCAATACTGACCATACATTTTCACGGTTGTAACCAACGCCTAGAGCTGAGTAGGCTTCTGCCTTTGGAGGTGGCATGTGCTACTCAGACCACTACACTCAACCCAGCTTCCCACTGCATCTCTCGTCTGAGCCCCCCTCCCCGGCGTGGTCCCTGTAGGTAGCTGAACTCGCAGCCCCTGATAAGGAGCAACTGTAGGCAACTGAATTCCAAACCCTGATAGGAAGCAACTACTCAACAGGAAACCCCACTGACTGCTCAACTTTTTCATCTGACAAGAAAATAGTTCAGAGTAAAGTAGTGCGATAATTCCAATATTTTAACTAAATTTCACTGCACACTTTAAGTCAAAATATATGGCAAAAATAACATTTTCCTTTTTCAGAAAACTACGTCCAAACTTTTGAAATGCATACACACACACACACACACGCAACATATTATAAATTATATAAGCTTAGTTCGCTAGGATAAGAAATGTTATTCTCATGCCTTTATTTTGTGGTTTCTCAGATAATTTTCAAATGATATATCTTCAAAGCAATTTTTTAAATAATATGAAAGCTCTTAAGTCAATTAACTATCAATAAGTTAAAAGGTTTTGCACTAAATTTTATAGGCCCAAAGACAATCAAAAATCTGTTTTCTTACAACCAACCACCAAAATCCTAGGAAGTTAAAAAAAAAACTCAATATAATAGGTAAATAAAATATTTTATTTGAATTTTTAAAAACTGAAAATATAATTCCTTTAACAAATAATTAACTGTGACTCTCATAGTTTTAGAAACATATACATGTAAAATAAATACATTATGACCAATTCTTTTAAAACAAAGAAGAGGAGATTAGTTAAAATTTAATTGTAAAATTATTTCCTTAATTTTCTGTAAAGGTGTACAGCAAAAGACAGATGTATGTATAAAGTCATGAGTCCATTTTGTATTAGTTTTTAAGAAGACTTCCCCCATGCTTGTGCTTCCAGGATAGAGCTGATAAAACTTTTACATCCAAAAGTCAAAGGTTAAATAAAGGAAAGGAAATGTTTTTTGTCAAATAGTCAGGTAACCACTAAAGTCTAAGCCATCAGCAGGAACCTAACTTATAGTAATCAAATAAAACTAAGGAAACTGCCTTTCCGTAGAAAAACGTCTAATGTCTAGAGGCTGTTTTTCTGTCTGGAAAATTGACACAAAATGTGTAAAATTGAAACATTCTGCTTCCAAGGGATTTGCCCAAAGGAAGAGTGTGAAAGCTTCGGGTTTGGTATGAGTTAAAGGGGGCAGGGCAACTACAAAGGCCCCAAACATAAATCTGTCTTCCTTGCTGGAGGATTTCATTTTGAACCCTTGGTGACAATTTTATAGTTGTAAAATCATGTTAATCAAATTAGGAAAAACAGTTATTTGTTGCTTTTTGCCTGGCATATTGGAGCAATTCAAAACACAAACAATGGCAAAGTTAAATTAGTAACACCTCAGGATATTTTTGAAATCTTGTTAAAACCAGGATAGACATGTCACAGAAAGAACTAAAGCGTGTGACAGTGGCTCAAAATCATGTATCAACTTTCACATTAAATAGGCTTAAATTCTAATATTTCTAAAAAGTGAACAAAATGAATAGAAATCTAAGAAATATATTAACTTTCAAATATTAAATGGCAAAAATCCAGGAAAAAACAACATACAGTTTTTATAGCATTGTATATAAAAATTCTCACTTAGAAGTCTAAGGTAAATCTAAATTACAGTACTTTCAAATTTATAATAGCGTCATCCAGGAGTAGAGAAAAGTAGCTTTAAAGTATCAGATACAAATTTTCTAGCTTAGAACTCTAAGGACTAGAGTAGTTTTTAAATAATGTACGTAAGTCACTTAGCAGAGCACTTGGCTATAGTAAAGAAACACTAAATGATGCTGCAGTTTATTTATTGTCAATATTAGTATTATCATTAGCATCTTTAACCTAAAGGATGTCTCTGCTATTCAAGAAATTCAACCAACTAAGTTATTTCTTTGCCTCCCCTAATGAAAATATTCTATCAATTTGTACTGCTTTACCTTACTTTGTATTAAAATATCTTAAAATTCCTTAAATGTCATTTTCAATATGACTACTCTTTTATAAGGACCTAAAATATTTTCAACTGTTCAATATCAACTCAATTATATTTTTCTTTTAAATTTCCAGATCATTAAAACACAAATTCAAAAATTAGAGGATAACTCATAAATGAGAAGGTTTTTCTGAAGAGATATTTGATCACAATAGAAAAAGATTAATATTTAGGATATTGTAAAAACAATAGCAGAAATATCAATTAATTTCTAAGAATTTTAATTCATTTGCTATTGAGAATGAACCCTAAGTCAAACCAGTATTATCTCACAATAGAATACCAACAAATGAAGTATGCTTCAAATAAATGCACTAATTTTTCACAAAAGATAGCTTCAAAGAGAAGGTATTAAATTGTTTAATAGTTAAAAGTCATATTTCAAGTGAAGATGTAAGTAACTGATTTAAAATAACCTATAATCAGAAGGAAAATACTTAGTGCAAAATCTCAACTTATAAGGAAAGAAAAAAAGACAAATGAACAATTGTCACATTAAGCATGTGCAAAACTTCTGGGCACTTATGAGGGATAATATGAAAACCACTACAGACTTCTCAATTTTAAATTGCTTTAAATGCATTTATTCATTTTATAAACTGAGAATAAATACTATAGTTAATCATACAGTCAGATGTCATATAGAAAAATTTATAAATGTACCTTAGCAAGTCTTATAAAACTAGAACTGAATACCAAAACGTAAGCATCATGTGTCATAAGCGGCATGTTTTCTTTTTTAAACTCTCTGATCTTCCAAATTTTATAGCAGAATATATTACTTTTTTAATCAGAAAACATGGTTAAAGCATTTTGTAATATTTCTCAATGAATTTTAGTCCTATTAAGAATATGAATTCTAAGACTAGGACATTCCTACAAAACTGAATGCAAACCTTACTCTAAGGCTTTGGCCAGTCAATACTCAGAAAACCAGCACTGTTGAGCTCCTCTCCTATAACTATGGGAGCAGCACAGTCTGTTATAAACAAAATGGGCCTATAAATTAAGAGACCGGATTACCCCAAACAATTGTACGAACAGCTCATCAGACAATCCTACCTTCCTTTCCACACTACCCCCTGCAAAAAATTACTAGTTATTCTAAGTTTTGGTTTTATAGTGAAATAAAATAAACTTTTTTCTACTATATCTTAAGGGTACAGTGAAATTAAATGAGTGATATTAGAAGTGGGGAAAAAAGATAGGAAATAAATTCTAGGTATATTAGCATTTCTCCAACCATCTCACACAGCATTTCCATAATATTGAACGTTGTGTATTGAAATTACAGAAAAATGCCAATATCTGGCTCCCAGATTGTGAATTCACCCCACCAGTGAATTTTTTTGGTCTTCCAAAAGTCATTCTTCCACACTGGGATCCCAAATTTCAAGGGCACAGAATGAAACTGTCCCATTTCCATTCTTAAATCTGCGATACCACACACCAAAATCAACTTGACTGCCTACAGAGTACATCTACTAAAACACACTAGAGAAATAATTTCCCATCACCCTGCAAACACTCTACATATTCCACCTGACAACTGTGACCTGCCTAAACTCCCACTTATTTTTAATGTCATAAAGTTCCACATTTATAGTTTATTATTATTACCTATATAATGATAACATCTTAGAATTTTATAGCAGCGAAAAACTGATTGCAATAATTTTTGCTCATTGAAAAAAGTAGATAAATGCTGAAGTGAATAAAGTTAAAGAAAATTGATGATATATACCTAGACTTTTTTATAAGTACATATAATCATACTGTATATATAAATATATGTATATTCATTATATATTAGCTATTTCTTAAAATATATACATATTTTATATAACTTGTTCTTTACAAACATATTATAAATATTACTTTGAAATTTTTCATTTCACAAAAGATCATAAATATTTCTCCAAGTTGTATATGTATATATTTTTCCTAATAGCTAAATAGCATTCCATTGTATGATTAATTTATTTATTCAAACATTATCTATTAATTCTACTGGGAGTCATTATGTGCCAGGCACCACTGTAGATAATGGGAATATATCAGTAAACAGACAAAAATCCCTGCCCTTGTGAAGGTCACATTCTGTTGGGGAGTGAAGAGATTATGGCACTGAACAGAGATTGAGGAATGTACCACAATATACTAACCAATGCCCACTCAGGGAAATCCATGCTGTCACCAATTCTTTTTAATTTATTTTTGTTATTCTTTTACACTGACAGATAAAACTGTACGTTTTTATCGTGCACAACACATGGCATTTAACACATTGACCACCACACTAGGAAAAAAAACTATTTTCCTTGGGGCCATGGTGTTTTATTACGAAAATAAAACAAAAACATTGAAAACAAAATGGTCCCTTCTAATTTAATGAAAAATTTGTTATTTTTTATTGTTTTCTGTGAGTTATATACTACTTGAAAAATAGTTCACACAGTTCCCATGGTAAAGATACATGGGAGTTACATGTGCTTCACAAAGCCCCAGGCTCAAAACTAGCACGAATTCAACTCACATGACAGTTAATGTGTTAAGTATTGATATACATATTGTAAAATGACTAAATCTAGCTCATTAACATTTTTTGCTACTATAAATTTGGTAATAAATAACTTTGTTATTTTGTTTTCTGCACATTCTTGGGAATAATCTTGGGCTTTAAATCCCTAGAACTTAAAGATTCAATCAAGACTAGCCTGGGCAACATAGTGAAACCATGTCTCTATCAAAAAAAAAAAAAAAATTAGACAGGCGTGGTGGTGTGCACCTGTAGTCTCAGCTACTTGGGAGGCTGAGGATCACTTGAGCCCACAAGTTTGAGGCTGCACTAATCTATGACTGGACTACTGCACTCCAGCCTGGGTGACAGAACAAAACTCTGTCTTAAAGAATAAGAGTATGAGATTTCAAAAATCTGGTAGATATTATTAAATTTCCCTTCAAAGAGTTATGCCATTTTATGGTTCTACAAATAGCACATGAAGTATGTTTCCCCTCACACTTACTAAAAAAGTATTTTCAATTCTGCCAATCTTAATGCACTTGTTTCTTTTATCTTCAGTGAGGCTGAACATCATTCACAGATGTATATGGTGTTTACATTTCTTCAGTAAGTTATTAGATGCTTTACTGATTTTCTACCAGGTTCTTTTTCTTATTAATTTACAAGTACTTATTATATATTGTGGCTATTAACCATGTTTAGTGGTTATAAATTTATTTCTACTTGTTTATTATTTGTATTTTACATTTCCTTATTTGTCATCAAACAAATGTTTTCATTATTATGTGCTTAAATACACCAATCTTTTCGGTTTCCGTATTCCATATTAGTTATATAAAGGCTCTCGCCATGACGGTTTTTCTTCTAGTACATTTAGAGATTTAGCCTTCCTTTCAAACAAGTATAAAGTTAAATCTAAAATAGAGAAGGACCACCAAATCAGGTGGACAAATCAAGACTAAAAACTCCATTATTCCTCTCACTAGAGCACTTACAGAGATTTGTCAGAATTATCTTCCAATAGATACAATTATAGCTTACAAATAGATATTTGCCTATCCATAGCAACTTTCTAAAAAAGATGCTGAATTTCAGTATTTTGAATTCTTTGCTCATTATTAAAATCAGTTAGTTATATGGTTGACTAGCTAGTCTCTAATTTAGCTGTTCTCAAAGAACACCTTACTATACTATCTTTCAGTACAAACATTGGGCATTTCTATAGAATCTAGCTTGCCCAATATTCACATTCTAATCTTATTCCCACAGACTATATCTGGATTTCTGATTCACCAGGACATCTTACAGGGACCCTAACCTTTGGAATTCTTCCTTTGCAACAGCCAGCAGCTCAGACCCCAGGTCCACAGTCGGGAGACACACTCTCAACTACCTACTGAACCAGGGCAGATGACGTGGGCAGGTGAGGCAGGACAGGTAGGACCTGTGGGAACCAGCTAGCTCACGACACGACTAAACACCTGCCGTTTAGTCCCACCTTACTGTTGCCAAGGCGGACCGTACGATCAGAATGAGATATCCCCATTTCTCAAAAGGAATTACAAATATGAATTTATACAAAGCTTCCTAAAATGTACAAGGTTAACAACATCTTCTAAGATATTCAGAACACTCAGTAGCCAAACGAGAACCTCCCAACACTTCTGCCCAGCATTGTTTGCCGTAAAGCAGCAACTCACTTTCAAAAACCCAGATTTTGGTTTAGTGACAGAAAAGGGCTCACATTAATTTAACTGCTTCTTTGCATCCCATTTAATATGCCAAACTCATATGTTATTTGAACCCATATCTTAATACTTAATTTTCAAAACTAAATCCGCAGAAACTAATCTTTAAAAGAGGCAATTCTTTCAAGAAAAATTCCACCATTTTACTGATAAATCTTTAAACCTGATTCTGTATACAGAAAGTAAGGAAAATTATTTTTCAACTTACTTTGATTTAGAGAATACAAGTAAGAAAAACAACAAATTATAGGAGTATAGGGTTTTTTTAATCCCAAGCATAACGAAATACAAATGAAAGACACAGTGAATCTATTTAGCATCTCATTTTTTTTTACTACAAATACTCACCTAAGGATGCATAAACAAATTTTGCCTCCTGATGTGAGTCTGCAGAATCCAAATCTCTGTTTACTTTCAATGTCTGTCAGTACAAAGGTAAAGTGCTGTCCAACTTGGTTTTGAGACACCCTAAAATTCAGAAACAGTATGAAACATTAAGCCTTATGTGATAATTTTCTTGAAGAAAAACAAAAGCAATAATATATTTATATGTAGCATTAGTTTCATCTTTCCAATCAGTTGGCTCTTAAAGCCAGAACTATGTTATAAAACTAAAATGAGTATGTAACATATAAACTAAATCATGAGTCAAAACCCGAAATAAGTTGTGATACCTTACAGATGGAGCAATTCAGCATATGCTAATCCCTTACTAGAAAATCAAAAGTAGTTTACCATAAGCTTTCATAAGAATAAAAGTACTTATAAAATATTCCATAAATTATCAAATTTCCCCAATCATTCTCAAATTGACTACAAAACAAATTATGATGCTTTAGAATTTAACAGTAGCCACCACCAACTCTGTTTAAAGAAATAAGAGTATGAGATTTCAAAAATCTGGTTGACACTGTTCAAAAATCTGTTGACGCTCTCACCCAATAAAGCACCATACAAAATGCTCCTCGTGTTTTTTCTTAGCATTCTCTTTTAAAGCTATGAATATATTGAGGAATAGATTTCCAAGTACAAAATAAAAAATATAATTTCTACAAAAAAACCTTACTGGCTAAGCTGTAAAGAACTATAGTTAATTTTGGACTAAGTATCACGCTAGCATAATATGTGCTGTAGTGCAGTATAAGGGGCAATAAAAAACATTAAACTGAATATTTCTATGTAAAATATATGAATATATTTCCTGGTCCTGCTATGATTTTGCCATTAGATAACCATAATTGAACTTTTGCTTCCTTGCCTCAAAACAAAATATCCATGACACCTAAACTTTGTTTTTGAAATAACCATAGGAATTGTGAAAAAGGAAATAAATTACTACCAGTGTCAATAACACAAACTGTTTTGTTAGGAAATACTGAATTTCAAATGCTGAACGTTTAACAAACACACTTTTAAGTGAATGGTTTTTCTTCTTAACTTTTATAAACTTCAAAAAAAAAAAAAAACACCTCTCCAGTATCTAATAGACCCTCTAGGGCCCAAAGTTCATCATATTATTTTGTATCTTTTCTTCCTTTACTTTATTCTTACAATTAATTTGAAAATTACAACTTTCCTTTTGGGTGGTAGTGGGCAAATGACTCCTTAGAAATCAAGTAAAACAAGGAGCACCATTCATCACAAATACTTGTTAGCATCAATTAGCCCATCATTCAAAAGGCTTTATCTTCAATATAGTAAAATTTTGTAGTCTCACTAATCTTTACTTATCAAAATACGTTCCTAAAATGAATCTTCTTCCAAAAATCCTTCATATCACACTCTTAAGAAAACTGATAATAGGGTGTGAAAATCACATGAAAAATAATAAATGATCTGTTATTATGCTCAAAGGGCTGTATATTATATGAAATTCCAATTGCATGCAAGTATTTCATTATTTGTTCAGTAAAATATAAACTTCAGGAGATTTTCAAAACCTCTTGGAGAGTTTCCCTGCAGCCTTCCATAATATTGCACCATTTCTATAAAGCTATACTTGGGAGACAACTAACCGCGAGTTTTACAACATCACACAGATGGTCTTTTTAATTAGGATGAAGTGAGATAGAAATCAAGATATATACATCCAATTTGAAAAAAAAAATTCTAAGGCTCTGATCAAGAACATATTAATATTTTTTTCTGCTAGTGCTCATAATTTGTAACTGAAGAATAAAGGGGAAAAAATAGAACCTATTGGCAACACTGTTTTAAGACTTCTAACTAACCACAGCAAAGATATGATGATTTAAAAGGCTCCTTCATTCCAAACATTAATTTTGAATACCTAGCCTTTGTTGTTAGAAGCAGTGAAGGTACATTTCATTTTATAAGAAAGCACATGTAATCATTTTAAAGTGTGCACTAAGATAAGCTAAAATTATTTTAAATGATGATTATACTGTACCTTTTAACGTCAAAAGGGAAACAGAACTTTGGCACGCTCTGTAGTACTTCCTACAAATGCAAATTTAAAAAAAAAAAGAAGCTTTAGAATATTGTTTTTAAAATGCAGTTAAAACTTTTTTGAGACATTTTTCAGAAAAAAAAAGTTTTGTGTTGTTTTTTTTTTTCTTAAGAAAAATGGCACAGGTTCCTAGACTAAAATAATTGATTATTAAAAGGGAATTAAGTTTGTGCTTTGGCAGATTGCACTGACAATGCCGCGGGAGCCCCAGGAGGGAAAGGCCTGGCCTGAAGGGTATTAACACCCTTCACATCCCCGCTGGGAGTCCCTTCAACAAGGCCATATGGATTTTACAAGAAGCACCGCACCATATGGGTAAGCCACGTCTGCTACTACTTGTACCCGCAGACTAGCCACAGGGACTTCTGACAGATCCTGGCTCAAAAATATAAATGTTGTTTCAATTAAAATGCAGGCAGAGAAAAGGGAATGAAGTTGGCAGCAGAATAAATTACTGAGAGGTATAACAACTCTACACGTCCCATAGTCAGTTAAGAAAAAAAAAAAAAACACAAAGAGGCTATACCTAAAAAAAATATTTACATGTTTCAACTCTTGGTACTATGTTTTACACTATGTAACACTCAAAGAAATGTGTACCTAAAAGCAAGCCTTTAAATTAAAACACAGCTTATATTCTCTGCACTTTCATTTAAGAATTGCCTAATATGAAAATCAATGTTTTAATTAAAGAAAATAATCTGATTTTGAAACCTTCAATAACCTCAACAGCCATTATAAAATAATTTTTAAATCTTTTGGAAATCATATGCATTAACAATTATAACAAAGTGCAAATAACTGTCAGCTACTTGGCAAAAAAAAAAAATAGCAAAAATCCATTTTGTTATATTTGAAAAACAACTTAAAATTAACTCTGATTCAAAAGTTTAAACTTCAAACTTGAAGACAACATCATACAAGGTCAAAGTTAGGTGATTTTACAAGACAAAGCAGAGATTCATGAGGATGCTTCCTATCAAAAAGAAAAAAGAGCAAATATCTAGGGCAGTAGTTATTCCCCCTCCAAAAAGAAATACCTTACCTACCACCTCTTTGCCACTAAAATTCAGATCCAGAGAAATCATCAAGACCTGAATATTTAAACCCTATGCCTAAATATGGTATTGAGGATTTTACAGTAGAATTTCTTGCAGTCTTTTGAAATGTAGACTGCAGGAAGTGTTCATTAAAAATAAAACCTTGTAAAATTCCAATATTGCTTCAAGAGTCCTAACTCACATAAGCAGAAAGAAAAGCATCATATGAAGAACACAATCTGCTCTCAGGGTAGAGCACTCTGATTTGCTTTTGAATGAACACACCTTTGAGAGTATGGGCACAGGCTCCACAGTTAGAGAAAGCTAATTGTTTCACTAATGACAGTATTTTGTTTATAGAAATTAAAAGTCACTGAACTGGCACGGTGGCTCACGCCTGTAATCCTAGCACTCTGGGAGGCCGAGGCAGGCGGATTGCTCGAGGTCAGGAGTTCGAAACCAGCCTGAGCAAGAGCAAGACCCTGTCTCTACTAGAAATAGAAAGAAATTAATTGGCCAACTAATACATACGGAAAAAATGAGCTGGGCATGGTGGCGCATGCCTGTAGTCCCAGCTATTCAGGAGGCTGAGGCAGGAGGATTGCTTGAGCCCAGGAGTTTGAGGTTGCTGTGAGCGAGGCTGACGCCAGGACACTCACTTTAGCCTAGGCAACAAAGCAAAACTCTGTCTCAAAAAAAAAAAAAAAAGTCACTAAGCTGGAAATAAGCTAAATTACTTAAACTGAACAACAGTTCATTACAAATGAGGACAGTTCATTCTGACATGACCACTGCTTAATCCCCATCTCGTGCTGCATGAGGCTGTTTGCCATCTTTACTGTGCATAGGAAAACTATTCAGGTACCCTCCTGCAGAACTGTCCACAGATTGTTAATAAAAAGTATGTATTCAAAATTCTACATCTGCCTCTGAATACGCCCAAATTACACCTTTCACATGAGTTTTCAGACTCAAATTAAGAAGGACGTGTCCCCGTGTGTGGCTCCGTCTTGTGCACACCTCCCTCCTTCCACAACAGGCACACACATACTTGTGCACGGCAGCCCAGCTCGCTTCCCAACTGGCAGACGCATCCCTCGGGGGACAGGTCTTTAAACCTCCACACTCTTTAAAATTCAGCCAGCAGGTCTATAGACTGGTGTATAAACAGCACGGACAAAACCCTCTCTCGGCTTATGCCGGTGACAAAGCAGCTCGGCGGTTGACTGTTCCTCCCCTGACGGCATCAGCTGGGCTGACACAGATCAATACCCAGGAGTCCCACCCAGCTCCCCGGCGGTTTTCCTCCTTAATTACAGGTGCTATTCAAACTGAAGTTTACAAAGAAAAAAGAGAGAGAGAGAGAGAGAGAGTCTGTTGAAGGGAGGAATAAAATGCATGCCAATAGCTTTCTGGATCCTTATAGTAAAGGTATTAATTGAAAATTACACTCCTTCACTTATTGGGAAAGTGTTCGTAAAGGCTTGTATTTCCACTACCCGGTGTTTTTGACATGACACACACATAAGCACACATACAAAATTCTAGGTTAGCAACCACAGATTATGTGAAAGGTTTAAGATAATACTCTCCAGAAGTTGCCCATTTCCCCTTTTTCCACAGGCTTTGGCTTTTAAAGAAATTTACTTAGCCAAAAAAAAAAAACTATTCAGGTTTCAGAATCCTCCCAACTCTCCAAAATATTTTATTTTTATACACAAAGAACATACTGGCTAATACATATTAAATGATACAAACAGGAATAACAAAAAGAATGCAATAGAATACAAAACTATGAATAGCAAAATACAAAGGAAAATAATACATATTTCTATAGACACCCTAAAACAATATATCTACCATCATATTAATGACTGGAAATGAGGACTGATGAAGATTTATACACTGGCTCCACCCCCAGGCAATCTCCTCTACGCCCATGGTTTCAACTGCAACTACTAAATCTCTTAGTCTCGTAGTGTAGACATTTCTGTAAACTGCAGGATTATACATCTAATTACTTTTTAGTGTCACTCCCTGGATGTTCCCAGACACTCAACTTCCGAATGTGCCAAACTGAAGCTAGTTCTTTCAGTTACAGTCCTTATCATCTCAACTGGCAAAATCTTCTCTCCAGTTACTCAGACCCAAAACATGGTAGCCATGTAGATCCCTTTCTCCTGACTCCTGTATGAAACCAATCATTCACCAAGCCCTTTAATTCAATTTCAGATCTTGCTCCAGAAGTTAATGGGAGAATGGAAAGGATTAGAAGGAAGATGACAAGATAGCAGTGTTTTAGTATATATTTCCTTTGTTCTAAAAAAATGTTACTTGTTAAAATAGGAGTGAATGAGGCAAAGGCCACAGTTAAGGACCTAGAAGGCCACATGTGGCCTTCAGGCTGCAGGTTCCCAGCCCCTGCGATGGACCTTCAGTTTTAGAGAATAAGTAAGAGTCCCTATGTTTTAAAGTGCCTGAAAAATATACCTTTAGATAGCTCTTATATTCTGGGATCAATGGCATATTTATTAATTATTTCTCTAAGCTTTGAAGGTCCTAGGCCTGTAAGATCACCTAGTAGAAATGAGAACCATGGCATATTTTAAAGTTTGGAAAAATCCTAATTGTTCATTGAGCTATCTGGAAGCTCTGTCTGGAGAAACTAAATTATCATCACACAATTACGAAGAGCAGATTGTTCTATGAATACTATTTACTTAAAAAGGTATAAAGGTATAAAGTCTAATTAGTACTATCTAGCTTATTTATGTAAATAATGTTTATACACGAGTGTGGTCCCTTTGTAAATATTTAATGTGTGAATAGCAATCACAGCTAATCACGATAGAGAGTAATAAGAGCATTGGTGGGAAAACTGAAAAATATCAAGGAGTCCAGAAAACAGACACTAAGCCAATTGGAAGGTGGGGGTGGGTACATGGGCATTTGTACTGTAAAGTCCTAAGGGAAGAAATCATATGTGAATACAGAAATGAAGAGAGGGTAAGAAGTTGGCCAGGCTTTCAGTGTGAGGAAAGGAAGGTGGCAGGGTTCAGGGGTGGTCTTCCCATTACAGGAAAGAGTATGTGCAAAGAAATGTCTGGAGATGATAAAGAACAACTACAAAGGTTTGAAGAGTGATAAGAGACTGTGGCTTGAGAAATAAGCAGAGGACTTATTAAATAAGACCTTTAGGCCAATTAAGAAGTTTGGACTTGATGCAAAGAACAGGAAACTCATTCCTACTGATTTGCCCAGAACACTTTACATGCATCTCCTCAGTGTAATTGTCAACAGTGTTCCTTTTTTCATAAGAGTGGCTGCCTGGGGTGGGAAGAGGGTGCCATGGGGAGTCACAGGGGGCATTAAATAGATTAACCATGAAGGCACAAGAAGGAATTGTCTGGAGTGATAGAGATCCTCTATACCTTGCAAGAAATGTGAGTTACACAGGTGTATACATCTGTCAAAACTAATTTTATTGTACACTTAAGGTCTGCATTTCATCATAAATTATATGTCAAAAATAAATTAATAGGCCAGGCGCGGTGGCTCACGCCTGTAATCCTAGCTCTCTGGGAGGCCGAGGCGGGCGGATTGCTCAAGGTCAGGAGTTCAAAACCAGCCTGAGCAACAGCGAGACCCCGTCTCTACTATAAATAAAAAGAAATTAATTGGCCAAATAATATATATAGAAAAAATTAGCCGGGCGTGGTGGCGCATGCCTGTAGTCCCAGCTACTCGGGAGGCTGAGGCAGAAGGATCGCTTGAGCCCAGGAGTGGAGCCCTTGAGGGTGCTGTGAGCTAGGCTGACGCCACAGCACTCACTCTAGCCTGGGAAACAAAGCGAGACTCTGTCTCAAAAAAAAAAAAAAAAATTATTAATATGTCAGCTTGGACAATAAATCACATGGTCACTCTACCTAAGAGAAACAGAAAAGTTCTAAATGGTTTAAAGCAAGGGAGGGACATGACTGGACTTCAATTTTGGCCAGATCACTCTGGGTATAGCGTGCAGAATAGATTAAAAAGAGGCAAGACTGAAAGCTGGAAGATCACGTAGAAGGTTTTTATTAACACAAACGAGTAAGGTGAATGGTGTCACCCTGAAGTAACACGGCTGCAGCAGGAATGCAGAGATAAGAACAAAATTAAGATATAGATATAGATATGACTATCACAGCACAATTCACAATTGCAAAGATATAGAATCAACCTAAGTGTCCATCAACTGATGAGTGGATAGAGAAAATGTGGTCTGTCTATATACCATAGAGTATTACTCAGCCATAAAAAGGAATGAAATTATCTCATTTGTAGCAACTTGGATGGAACTGGAGACCATTATCCTACATAAAGTATCTCAAGAGTGGAAAAACACACACTAAATGTCCTCGCTAATTCAGTGGCAGCTAAATGATGGGCACAAACGGGCACAAAGCATTGTAGATGAAAAGACACCGGAACCCGAGCAGGGGAGAAGGTGGGAGGGTGAGGGATAAAACTTACCTGCTGGGTATAATGAACACTATTCTGGTGACAGGCACACTAAGAGCCCTGATTTCAGTATTATACAACTTACCCATGTAACAAAAACATGTATATAACAAAAAATCCCTTAGTATTTTGGGGAAAAAAGTCCTATATAGGAATAAAATCAATAAATATCAGAACATTTAATAGCTTCACAATTTATTTACCTAATTTTCTAAGCTAGAAATTCCAGTCATCCTTTACTTTGCACTTTCTTAAAGTTCTTTTAATAGACACAGAAAAAGCAATTGACAAAATTTACCTTTTCATTAAAAAAAGCTCAATAAACTACAAATGGAAGGAAGTTATCTCAAATTAATGAAAGCATATATGAAAAGCCCACAGCTAACCTCATACTTTACAGTGAAAAATCAGGGCTGGGTGCAGTAGCTTACGATGCTTGTAATCCCAGCAAGAGAATCTCTTGAACCAAGGAGTTCGAGACTAGCCTAGGCAAGACAGTGAAACTTTTTATTATTATTTATTAAATTATTATCATTATTTTTGACCAATCAACATGGAACAGCGAAACTCTGTCTCTACAAAATTTTAAAAAACAGCCAAGTGTGGTGGCGTGCACCTGTAGTCCTACCTAGTCCCAGCTACTTGAGAGCTGAGGTAGGAGGATCACTTCACCTGAGCCCAGGAGTTCCAGGCTGCAGTGAGCTATGATCACGCCACCACACACTAACACCTGGGCAACAGACTGAGATAGTGTCTCAAAAAAATAAACTGAAACTAAGCAAGATCAGAAACAAAGCAAAAATGTCCACTCTTACCATTTCTATTCAGTATAGTACTGAAAGTCCTAGCCCAGGCAATTAGGCAAGAAAAAGAAAAAGGCATCCAAATTGGAAAGAAACAAGTAAAATTATTTCTGTTCACAGATGATGTGATCTTATATGGAGAAAACCCTAAAGACGCCACCAAGAAACTTTTAGAACTAATAAACAAATCTGGCAAAACTCAGGATACAAAACCAACATTAAAAAATCAGCTGTGTTTCTATACACTAACATCAAGCTATCTGAAAAGGAAATTTACAATCTCATTTACAATAGGATCAAAAAGAATAAAATACTTAGGAATAAATTTGACCAACAAAGTGAAAGGTTTGCACACTGGAAACTATAAAACATTGATGAAAGAAATTTTAAAGACACTAATAAATGAAAAGACATCCCATGTTCATACACTGGAAGACTTAACACCATTAAAACATTCATACTACCCAAAGCAATCTACAGATTCAATGCAATCAATGCCTATCAAAACCCCAATGACATTTTTTATGTAACAGAAAAAACAATCCTAAAATTCATATAGAACCACAAATGACCTGAATAGCCAAAAAAAAAAAAAACAAATCTTGAGGAAGAACAACAAAGCTGGAGGCATCACACTTCTTGATTTCAAAATATATTACATAGCTACGGTAATTGAAACAGCATGGGGTCACCTTTGCTCCAATCAACGTCACAGCTGAAGTCAAGTCTGTTGAAAGGCACCACAGAGCACTGAGCACAGCTCTTCCTGAAGACGACGTGGGCTTCAGTGTCAGCGCATGCTGGTCAAAGACGTTCGCTGTGGCAACATTCCTGCAGACAGCACAAACGGCCCACCAGTGGAAGCAGCTGGCTTCACTACTCAAGTGCCTGCACTGAGCCATTCAGGCCAGATCCGTGCTGGCCATGCCCCTGTACAGGACTCTCACAGAGCTAACGTCGCTCGCAAGTTTGCTGGGCTGAAGGAAAGGACTGAGTGCTATTCTGGTAAGAACCTGGAACTTGGCCCTGAATTCTTTAAATCTGGCAATGGTGTCTTCGTTGATCTGGTTCCTGGAAAGGCCACGTGTGCTGAGGGCTCCTCTGACTGTCCTCCTCTGATCCTTTAGCTGCTCATGACACGAGCAGACAGTTGCTGCGGTGTCTTCACAGAAGTGGACAAGAAGGCTGCCAGCATGGGAAGGTCACCAGGTCTGCCCAGAAAGCTCAGAAGGCTCAGTCTTAGCCAGAGGTGAAAAAACAGTTTCAGAATTGTCTGCCTCAATTGGTCATATAAGTTTAATAGTAAAAGACTAGCTAATGATAACAGTGCATTGTAAAACCTGCAGAAGGAAAGGAGAATGTTTTGTGGACCAAACTTTGGGGTTTTTTGGTGTGTCAGTTTTTATGTTATTAGTCTTTAAAACCAGTACTTTTTAATGGAAACAACTTGATGAAAAATCTGTTGCAGAATTTTGACAACATTAAAATAAAGTTTAATGGAAAAAAATACTTAAAGGACCTAAAAGTATAAAACTCTTAGAAGAAAACATAAGGGAAAAGCTTCACAACACTGGTCTTGGCAATGATTTCTTGGCTATAGTACCAACCATGGACGTATGATAGATGTGCACAGATGCACGCACAGGCAACTAAGGTGAAAATAGACGAGTGGGATTACATCAAACTAAAAGTCTTCTTCACAGTAAAGAAAATAATCAAAAGACTGAAAAGGAAACCTACAAAATGTGAGAAAATATTTGCAATCCATATATATGATAAGGGATTACTATCTAAAATATATAAGGAACTCGCACAGCTCAATAGCAAAAAAACAAATAACCTGATTAAAAACTGAGCACAGGACTTAAACAGTCATTTCTCTAAAGACACACAAAAGGCTAACAGGTATATGGAAAGATTCTCAACATTACTAATTATGAAGGAAATGCAAATCAGAACCACAGTAGGATTTCATTTCACACCAGTTAGAATGTCCATTATCAAAAAACAAACACACACACAAAAGGCAAGTGTTGGTGAGGATGTAGAAAAATTAGAAGACTTGTTCACTGTTGGTGGGAATGTAAAATGGCACAGCAGCTATGGAAAACAGTTCCTCAAAAAATTAAAAATAGAACTACCATATGATCCAGCAATCCCACTTCTGGGTTTTTATCCAAAATAACTGGAATCAGGATTTCAGAGGGGTATTTGCCCTCCCATGTTCACTGCAGCATTATCCACAACAGCCAAGATGCGGAATCAGCCTAAATGTACATCAACAGATGAGTGGACAAAGAAAATCTGTTATATATATACGATGGATTATTATTCAGCCTTTAAAAAGAAGGAAATCCTGCCATATGTGAGAAAGGGAATGCATCTTGAGGACACTACGATAAGTGGAATAAGGCGGTCTCAGACAAACACTGCATGATTCCACTTTTATGTCTAAAACAGTTCAACTCACAGAAGTGGAAAGTACAACGGTGGTTGCCAGGGCCTGGGGGAAGGGGGAAATGAGAAGTCACTGTTCAACAGGTATAAAGTTCAGTCATGCAAGAAAGTCAGAGATCTGCAGTACAACACTGTGTTTATAGCTAACAATACTGTACTATACACTTAAAAATTTTTTAATTTTTAATCTAAATTAAATTTAGATTTTAATCTAAATTAAATTAAATTTTAATCTAAATTAAAATTAATTAATTTTTTAGTCTCATGTATCTGGCTCCTTCACAATAAAAAAAAGGACAAAAGATCTCAAATTCATTCCCTTTCCTACTTTCTCTTTGACCTTTCCCTAGTTTAGCCTCTCAGCGGTTCTCCTAAACAACTACCATGTCCTTCCAACTAGTCTCCAGTTTTAAGCTGCTTTTCTCTTCTCCATGGAACGACTAACTTAAAGTTACCTTCCTAAAATACAGATGTCATTTGGTAGCCCCCTTCATATACACCATTTATGGTATTTTCTCTAGGCCAATGCCAAAGAACATAGCACAGTATGTAAAGTTCTTCATAATCTGGCCCAGGTACCTTGATAGCCTCAACACCAAGCTCATACATCCCACATTAAATCAGTGGTTACTTGAACAAGCTCTTGTGCTTAATTCCATTTTGTTACTTTTTCCATGCCATAAGGCTCTTAATTTGGGGTTATTTGATATTACTTTTCCTCATTCATGTTCCATACCCTGTAAATAATCAAGGCACAATTTTTTGCTGTTTTAACTTCATGAACAATGCAAAAATTTCAGACTATTGCAATTTGCAATACAAAACATATTTCATGATCCCAGCTAGTTAGATCTAAAGGAGGAAGTTAGATATATTGTCCATCTCTTACAAGCCAAAATAGTTATAAAGGTCACAGAGTATGGTTACCAAATTACATTTCTCATTAGGAATTTAAAGAAATACACTGGGGTTTATAAAAACAAATGTCCTCTGAGATTCTTCTCTCTCCTAAACTGTGGTAAGTTCATTTACACTAGTAAATTCCGCATCATTATCCTCTCTTAAACTCCAGCCAGAGGTTTTCCAACTACTCAGAGGAGACATTCCTACTTGAATACCTGTCATATCCAGAACTGAAAACATCCTCCCTCAAATTATGATCCTCCTCCCAAATGCCTTATTTTTATATTTTCATGCTAACTTTCTCCTAGTCTAAATTTTTCTGTACTTCAGAATCAGGGAACCACCTTTCTTTTCATTAGCACACCAGAAACTAGTTAAAACCATATGGGCCCTGTGTCTGCATTTTACAAGAGTGACCACTAGACTGCATCGTTGTCTTGTCTGGTCAAACAGGCGAAGGATAAAGCTGTATGTCACCACTCGGTACTAACTCACCAAGATAAGCTGCAATATTATCACTTATCTAGAAAATACATATGAATAAACATGTAACTGTATTTGAATAACTGAGTTATAAAAGTAACAGAACATAATTCATTTTTGCATAAAATTTTCACCATCACAATTAGTTAAAATACTTAAATATGACCATGAAGTTAAATTTTTGACATTAAGTCTTTTAAAAAGGCCAAATATCTAGCAAATACTACATACTACTTAAAACATTTCTATGAAATATCATACCTAACATCACATCTTTAAGATTTAAACATCTAACATACGCAAAGTCTATCATTAAAATGCACATAATTTATCTGAATCGAAATAAAAACATATCTAATAAGTAATACTATTCATCTGGACTCTTTTAGCTCTCTCTTAATATACAAATGCATTCCTTTTCTCCAAAACACAGCAGCTGGGAATGAAAGGAAAGATTTCAAATGATCATGTTCTCATCATATCCATCATCTTTTCATCGGTTTGTCCCAGCTTTGCTTTGAGCCCCATTCTTCCACAAGAGGTCTCTTTTAGATCGGTCCATATTTCCATAATCCACACTGCTGTTTCCTCCCCTGCTCCCCAGGGTGGACTAACCCCCACATCCAGAACCGTGGCTTACAACTGTCATTAAGCCTCATAACAATAACAAGACAACAAAAGAACGGGTGGGGACGAGGCTCGCTGGTGCCATATGCTGATCAAGTTCAATATTTCCAGCTAATACGTAATATTTTTAAACCTAAAAGTTTTAACAGTGAAGTGCCTTCATATCTACTTGTTCTCCCCGACTGTACTTCAGGCTTAAATTTTAAACATTAATGAGCAACCTGGCAATACTTCTTCTAAAGAGCTTATCTATTAATAATGTATGAAAGGGGGAGGGAAAACAGAAACCACCAAACAGAAAGGTGAGGTGGCAATTCATGGATGGATATTCACTTCGTAACCCACGAGCCCCACCTATTCCTTTAAAAAAAAATCTCTAAAGGTCATTTTCTAAAACAGTATGCTGTGAAAGTAAGCAAAGATAATTGCAAAGTAATATATTCCATGTGACTTAATAATGAATTTATGCCAATTTTGAAAAGACTTCATCTTCCATCAAGTAACATTTCAAAATGTTACTCTTATTGTTTCCGTCCTTTGTTTCGCAGTTAAGTAATTGTAACTTCTTTCTAAACTGTGGACAAAGAAAACTTTGAAATGTAAAATTCTGAACTGGCAGAGACTTGGATGTCATAATATACTTATTTTTTTCACCTAACTTTGGAAGAATTGCCTCTAATTTATCAGTCTATGATTTGTCACCTTGCAAAAATAATTTCTCCACTCTGTTTCTCTCAAAGGCTCAGAACTCTTTATAGCACTCAATTCCAATTTTACTTTTGCCAAATGTTTCCTGCTAAATAAAGAATAAGCTTTTGTGAAAACACATTTCTTTCGATCTGCATCATCTATTATTATTTAATTTCTACAGGTTGCTGAGTCAGGTCAGACCTTCCAGGTTTGGCCTGAATCATCTGTTAGTTAAAACATATTTTCACTGCCATAAAAATATATATAAAAACCTCACCTCTAAGAACACATTAAAGTAAAATCTTTTCACCCTTCGACAGAAAATTAAGTTCATTATATAGGAGTTTTCAAATATAATTTTACTACCTAAAATATATGCAAAAATATTCTTTTCAATAGGAGTTTGCTAGATCTCACAGTTCTGTTTTCCAGCAAATACCTCAGCTATAAAGCAAAATTTCTAGAGTAACTATGTTTTTCCAAATTAGTTTCCTTGTTTGCAGTAAAATTTTAAAATTAACAGTAGAAAATATAAAACAAGCATGCAGGTAAAATAAAAATATGATGTTTTGCCTTGAGCTTCCTAACACTGTACCTGCAAAAGAAAAAAATCTATTAATAGTCTACATAAAGATGGATAGAAGGATATAATCATGATGATGATCTTAGATTTATTTTCTCACACTTTCCCTCAAGCTTGCCCCTTACAGTGTTTCAGTCTGACTCTTCCTTTTAGTCATAAGAATATACCAAATCATGACACTGTGTGTATCTACAAGGGAGCTGACAAGAAACAATTGATATTTTAGGGTAACTAAAATAGATCGCTGATAAAATTTTTGGAATATGAAACAAAAGTAAGCAACAATGATATAATTATAATTCTCTTACATTTACCTACCATCTCTCTTTACAAAATTGCATTTCATTAGAAAACAGGAAATCAATATACCTTGGAAATGTGTATTCATACATAATATATATACTCATGGGGGTAGTGAAGTAAAAATTTACTATCACACATGAAAGAGTTGTTCAAGAAATTTCATTCTTTCCATTTAGAAAAACAATAGTTAATATAGAAGGCAATTAAATTCTTTTCTGTGTCTGATGTAATCAATTGATAGTTTAAAATGACAGACTCAAGCCCAAACAAGAAAAAAAATCCTGTTTTTTAGAAATCCATTCAAATATTTATTTTGAAAGTATTAGAATTTAATAAATTATTTCTGAATAATATAGATCTTCTATATGACTGATGCCAGAAGGAAAATTACAAAATGCCCAGGTATCAATGTACTTCAATTTCCAATCATGAAAAATTTTAATCATTCTGATCAAATCTTTTAAATTAATAAAGAAAAATATTTTTAAAAATATGAATGTGTAAAAATTTTTTAAATTAAAAAAAAGGCATTCTTCCTAAACCATGCAGACCAACCATCAGACAATGTTAAACATAAAAAGAAAACTGTAAACAGTGCTGAGTATTTTGGGTTTAGTACCAGCTAACTAAATGGCTATCTGCAGTTATAAAAGGCCTATGAAGATACAGCTGATGGGTAAAATTAAAAATGCTGAGCTACTACAGTACGATACGTAATTTCTTACTACAATGCACTCTTAGAATTGCAGTTCAAGCTGTTACCAGATAATTTCTACCAAGATTTGCTTAATAGAATTTTTATTATTGTTGGCATTAAAAATAATCATGTGACACATGCACTTTTCTAAAAGCATTTCGAAATGCATTTTTATCACCCAGCACAAGCACATACTAGGCTGCTGATATATATTAAAATTTAATTTTTTTTCCTTATACAGAAATGAGGAGTGGGAAGAAGAACACACAAGTCAGGTACTTGTCATGAACAGTCCGTCAGGGACCTACTAAATCTTCACAAGGCCTAGCTCCTCTGCCAAGCCACTTCTTTTCATTCATACTTTGATGAATCCCCATTGTATGTCATAACACCAGTTTTAAATCTTTCTGAATACAAGGTGGCATACCACTCTTAAATCCAACCCTTAGTGTATTACCTTTCCTCCTATTTTTCCAAGAAAATTAAGATAACCTATCATGAGTTTAATGCAACTTCCTGTGACCCATCACTCATTCAACCAGCTGTTCGAAAAACATTTATTCACATCATGTGCCAGCCACTCTACAGATGTGGAGATTGAAAAATGAGAAGATGCTGTCTCCTTTCCTTCAAGAAACATTCATATAGCAAAAAAGAAAAAAAAAAGGAAATAGAACAATACAATGTAGAGGTATATATAAGAGGCTATGGAAGTACAGAGAAGTTGCCTTAGAGACTCGGGAAAACCTTCAAAGAAGAATTAATTTTCAAACTGAGATTTAAGAACAGGATCGCTCACGCCTGTAATCCTAGCTCTCTGGGAGGCCGAGGTGGGCGGATCGTTTGAGCTCAGGAGTTCGAGACCAGCCTGAGCAAGAGCGAGACCCCATCTCTACTATAAATAGAAAGAAATTAATTGGCCAACTAATATATATAGAAAAAATTAGCCGGGCATGGTGGCACATGCCTGTAGTCCCAGCTACTTGGGAGGCTGAGGCAGCAGGATTGCTTGAGCCCAGGAGTTTGAGGTTGCCGTGAGCTAGGCTGACGCCACGGCACTCACTCTAGCCTGGGCAATAAAGTGAGACTCTGTCTCAAAAAA
>VSMD01045543.1:0-33709 GCA_008750895.1 Mirza zaza
AGCAGGATTGCTTGAGCCTAGGAGTTTGAGGTTGCTGTGAGCTAGGCTGATGCCACGGCACTCACTCTAGCCTGGGCAACAAAGCGAGACTCTGTCTCATAAAAAACCAAAAACAAAACAACAACAACAAAAAACAGTCAAGCTAACTCTCAACCAAGAATCTAAAAGTTTTTTAGCAAAAGATAGGAGGGAGCCTTGATGATGGACCACAGGCTATGGGTCGCTGACTGGGAGAGTCACCCTGCCTGGGTTGGGCCCTGAGTGCCACATGCCTCCATCCAGTGCTCTGGGAGGACTCACCTGCCTCTCAGAGACGCGGATGGGCTCCCGGAGCACGATCCAGGTGACACTCTCACTGAGGGGGGGAGTCGTCAGGGAGCCTGGGTAGGTCCAGTAGTGCCGGCTGGCAGGCAGGAGGCACTTGGGGTTGAAGCAGCTGAACTGGGCCTTGGTGCCCTGGAGCAGGGTAGGGGAGTCCAGGAATCAGCATCCCTCCCACCCAGACCAGACCTGCAGCTTCCCCACCCATTTTTATCTGCAGGATTTAGGTTTCTCCATGGTCCACTGATGCAAATCGTGGGCAAATGTCTGTGATCCAAAATGCCATCTCCCAGCCTAGCCCGGCCCTCTCCATCCGTTTGCTCGTATGTAAAAACTGTGGTTCCCGGAGCTCTTTAGCCACCACGTGCCCTCCCTTGCCTTTGGCTGCCCTCAGTGGTGCTGCTTGTCAGACCACCATTCATGTGACGAGCATCTTCTCAATCCTATACCCAGCCGGGTCGCATGATCCTCATGAAGAGTCAAGCGCAGGGCCCTATGGGTGCTGGCCACCACCCTCCCCCCATGGCCTCAGCGAGGGTTTGCTGCCAGAATGAGGGAGAGGCTGGGCCTGCTCAGTGATCCAGCCTCTTCTTCCCACCCCACTAGGCTGCTCTGGCCCGGAGCAACGGAACCCTGGACTCACCTTAAACCGAACCATGTAGAGCGCGTCCGTCAGACGGTTCATGCTGGGGTGCTCGTCCCCTGTCTGTCAGGGAGAGGGCGGTGTGAGCCCAGGACCTGCTATGTTCCAGAACCAGGGGCAGGCCAGGCCTCCCACGCCCCTCCCTGCCCCAGAGGAACCACCACTCACCTCCAAAAAGATGCCAACCACAGCCAGGCCATCAGGCGCTGAGGCCGCCTCCCCGAAGGTGCTGTACTTCTTGGCGTTCCAGTGAACCAGGTGCAGCTGCAGGGACAACAGGAGGCCGGTGCTTAGCACCTCCAAAGGGCCATGCACCTCTGATCGGGGCTTCCCTCATTCCCGCCAGACCTCTGGCCTCTTTGCAGGAGTGGGAGACTGTGAAACCTCCCAGGTTTAGTGTGCTAGGGGGCCCAGGAAAGCCCCAGAAGGCCACAGTAGCACCTGCCCCGTTCTGGGCCCAACCTTCTGCTGAGCCTCAGGGGACTCAAAGAAGAATCTAGCACAGGCCCTGCCTTCCAGTGAACTAGCTGTGCAGTAGAGAATGGCCATCCAGTGTGACACTCCCCTAAGGAGGCGGTGCCTACAGTTAAGGCGATAATAAGCAGGGGGTTATCAGATGGCCGCTTTGGGGAAAGGCATTCCAGGCAGAGAGAACAGCATAGGCCAAGGCTTGGAGGTACAGACAGGGGATTCATCCCACGCAGCTCAGTGTGGGAAGAGGTTGGGTAGAAGACGAGACCAGGCAAGGGTAGTTCATGCAAGGCCTTGAATGCCAAGGTCAATCTTGAATAGTTGTCAGCAAGGGTGTGGTGGGACTGGATTGGCCCTTTGAAAACTTCTGGACGCACAGACCAGGACAGCAGCAGGCAGGGTTCAGGTGGAAGCCCCTGTGCTGGGGGTGGGTGTGACTACCCAGCTGCACACTCCTTCCCCAAGTGGCAGCGGATCCAGGTGGAGGAGGGCCCTTACCTCGCTGGGGAAGGACTTGCCGTCCACCGTGTGCTCGGAGCCTGCGTCGTGCTTCTTGCCCCAATGGAAGTGGAACTGCTTGAGGCGGTAGGGCCCTTCCAGGGGGCCCCCGGTCACCACTGTGGGTAGAAGTGGGGCGTGTGGCAATTGGTAGGAGAGGGCTCACACAGCCCAGTGGGTGGCAGTGCCAGGACCAGGGCAGCAGTCCAGGAAGGGGATACATTTTTGATTTGGAAAATTCACTGGGCTGACTGGGCTTGGATCGGTCCCCACCAACCCCCTTGGCCCTTGAGCTAGGCCAGGGCAGCCTGCAGGTGTCAGAGAGACCTGGGACTGACAGCATACAGCTCTCCATCTGGCTGTCTTCCTCACTACTGCCTGACCTCCCATGAGGCTGGAACCCTGCCTCCCAGGCCCCTGTTACTGCCAACAATTAGGCTTCCCATGTCTGGAACCCTGCCTGACCTGAGCTGGGTCAGAAGGATTATTTTGTTTAGTCCTCATAATATCCCATGAGGGGCAGAACCTATTACTATCCATATTTTATAAAAGAGGAAGCTGAGGCACAGAGAGGGCAAGGCATTTGCCCAAGGTCACACAGGAAGGCACTGAGCTAGGGTATAAACCCATATCTCCTATTTCTGGAGCCCAAGCCCCTAATCACCAGGCCTCCCTAGAAACTTAAACCTCCTCTAAACTTGGTGTTTCCCCAGAGGAGGAGGAGGCCAGCTCCTGAGGGTCCCCACCTTCCTGGCCAGGCCCAGGTACCTCCAGTGCCATCTCCCCCACGAATGGCCTCTTTGGAGGGCCCCATTTGTGCTGGTTTTGTGACTTTCTCACCTTGATACCCGGTGAGCTGGGGCCACGCACAAGGCCTCCCGAGACTGATAGAATTTCCAGCTGAAAGGGATCTGGCAGTGAAGGGAGTCCCACACAGGCCTGAATGTGAGCCCCTGGATCAGGTGACGGCCCCAGGCTCAGAGTTCCACTGGGCCCCTCCATGACGGGTGACCAGGCCAGGGCCTTGCCCCTGCGGCCCTTTGAGGAGGAGGAGGACAGGATAGTTCAGAAACCCCTCCTTGCTGTCCTGAGAAGCAGGGCCTGTCTCCCAGGCAATGCTAGGGGGCCCAAAAAGGGAATCTGGGGGTGGTGGCTGTGGGCAGGGCCCCAGTTGGGCTGTCCCATCCCCCCGGAGGCAGGAGTGGATGAGATAGGTCTGTGTGGGACTCCACAGTGTGGTCTCCTGCTCCTCTTTCTCTTTTGTCCTAGCCTACCAGGGAACTCAGGACTAAGCAACTAGGATCACTCTCCTGGTGAAAGGTCTGGCTTCCTTCATCTGTACCTTTTGATTTTCTATTTGAAATTAAGTTCCCTTGAGTGCTTTCATTATATTTGTGGGGAAGGGAGAGAGAAGACTACCCCCTATCCCCTGAGCCCGCCTCCCTTAGCCTCCTCCCTCCCTTTGGACCACAGGGTGTGCTGCCATCCACTGTGCGCTCGCCGTGTGTTTGGGACTCTGCTGGCATCAACCCATCTGACCTCCAGAGCAACCCACGGTGGGTGAGTGGCAGAGCCCCAACCATCTCACCCCTCTTTCCACTGGCTCCCTGCACCCTCAGGCCTGCGAATTCTGGCAGGGGACAGGGGAGGGAGCGCCCGCCAGGCCTGAACGTGAGACCCCATCCCAGTGATCCAAAGGCATGACCCCTTGGGCCTTCTTCCACCCCAGTGGCCTTCACTGAGCTACTAATATCTGAGCTGAGCCCTCATTGCCCTCTGTAGGCTGTTAGAAAGGACATATAAAAACAGCTTCTTTATAAACAGTCATCAAGGGTTGTCTAGAGCCCCATATCCCCTGCGCATAGCTCTGGGTGATTTTCTTAGACTTTGGTATCAAGAAATACTTTGTTTCTCTCCTGAGGATCTATTAGACTCCCTCCCTTCTGCAGGAAGAACTATAACTGATCCTCTTTCTCTTTTTTCCTAGCCTACCAGGGAACTCAGGACTAAGCAACTAGGATCACTCTCCTGGTGAAAGGTCTGGCTTCCTTCATCTGTACCTTTTGGTTTTCTATTTGAAATTAAGTTCCCTTGAGTGCTTTCATTATATTTGTGGGGAAGGGAGAGAGAAGGGCAAAGAACCAGTCACTTTCTTATACAAGAAACTAGTAGGTTCCCTCCTCACCCCACTCTGCCACCACCCTCCTCCTTCCTCCCCAATGCAGGCCTGGTCATAAGGACAAAAATCACTTCCCTGAACAGCACTCCTGAGGCCTCTGCCTAGGCATTTATTGTGAAAGAACCTGGACTCTAATCCCAGGGCAAAGAGGTCTTAGAAGGAGCTTCCACAAGTTCCTAGTGGCTTCTTTCTGGCACAAGATGGTTGGACCTTGGGGTGAAGGGTGAATTGGAGAGAGAGACCTTTGGAGCTGGATCAGGCTTGTTCCGGCAATCTCCAGCTCACAAGACTCTACTGGCCCATCTGAGAGGTGAGTTCTTAAGAGGAAATAAATGAGCTACCTGAGGCTTTAGCAAGGGGCCTGGCGCAAAGAAATTTTAGCTCCCTTCTCTCTCCCTGCTGGACGTGGCCAGATCACACAGGGAGGAGGGTTTGGCTTTAGGCCACAAAGCAGGTCAGTGATGGGGCAGGGAGTGAAAACAAACCTGATCTGAAACACTAAATGGAAGGGAAGGAAGGGAATTGGCATTTCTTGAACATCTGCTGTATGCCAGAACTCCAAACGACACTTCTTTTTTTCATATTTCCTCTCTGTGACTCTAGAGAGTAGGTCTTTTTTTTCTTTTTCTTTTTCTTCTTTTTTGAGACAGAGTCTCACTTTGTTGCCCAGGCTAGAGTGAGTGCCGTGGCGTCAGCCTAGCTCACAGCAACCTCAAACTCCTGGGCTCAAGCGATCCTCCTGCCTCAGCCTCCCAAGTAGCTGGGACTACAGGCATGCACCACCATGCCCGGCTCATTTTTTCTATATATATTAGTTGGCCAATTAATTTCTTTGTATTTATAGTAGAGACGGGGTCTTGCTCTTGCTCAGGTTGGTTTCGAACTCCTGACCTTGAGCAATCTGCCCGCCTCAGCCTCCCAGAGTGCTAGGATTACAGGCGTGAGCCACCTCGCCCGGCCTAGAGAGTAGGTCTTATTGCTCCCATTTTATGCATAAGGAGACTGAGGCTCAGCCCAAGGCTTTACAGCTGGTGAGAGGTGGAGCTTTCCTTACCGCCTATAGCGTGCTGCCCCTCGTGAACCTGCCTGACACAGAGTTAGGATCCCAGGGGGCTCAGGCACCGGGCTTTGGCAGGGGCCACTTACCGGTTCGGTCATCGCAGTCATTGAAGTCTACCTGGACAGAGTGGCCATTGTTGGTGATGCTGAGGGACATGCAGGCCTCATAGGAAATCTCCAGTGGCTGCAGGCTGGGTGAGTACACAGCCTGGCTGGATATGATATTGATAGGTGATTGGCGGTCTCCCTGGGCAATGGGATACAGCTTGTGCCAATTCGAGGGGCCTGCAGGTGGGGAGGGGGGCAAGGACTCAGGCCAGCCAGGATCTCTGGGCTGCAGGCTGAGGACACCCAGGGGAGATGGTCTCCTTGGCATCCTTTCAGAGCTAAGCCCCCGCTTTGGAGCTGCACAGCCTGGAGTTCCAACCCCTGCTCTGACACTTCCCCTCTCAGCCTCCATTTTCTTGTCTGTGAAATGGCCTCACTAAAACTCGCTGCCCAGTGCTGATGGGAGGCTCAGAGAGGTCATGCGTGGAAGGGAACATAACACAGCTGCAGGCTCAGGGGCAGTTCTGAGCAGTGAGTCCCCCTAAACCCCCAACTCCCAACACTAGCTCAGGGAGGTTGCTAGGTGTTTGAAGTCTCTGACCTGACTCCATTGGGTATCTTGCCTCTTCTTGCACTTTAGGCCATTTAGTATTAGTGTTTGTGACAATAATAGCAGAAACTCACATCAGCCTAGCTTTAGCTCTGTGACACATACTTACCCCTCACAACTACCTTCTAAAGTAGAATCTAGCCTGATCCCCATTTCACAGATGAGGGAACTGAGGGCCACGCACGCATGCGTACACACACACTCGCTAGTATAAATACACAGCATGTGCATGTAGTGCCCCAGCTGCCCTCCCCACACATGTGCCTACAGGTCTGTAGAGATCCTCATATGTGCACACACACGTGCAGAATGACCTGGGCTCACTAGTTCCAGAGCAGCCAGGCCCAGAACACGCATGTGTACAAACATGCAGACTACATCTAGCATACACATATGTACCCTCACACGCAAACACCCTTGGAAACCCAAGTTTGCACGAAGGGACCACAGCAAAACCCATGCCCATGCACACACACACACACACACCTGCATGCCCACCCACGGGCACCCACCACCTGCCTCCCAGAGGCTCCATCTGCAGCCGAGAGGCTCAGCATCTCCCCGGGGAACATCCTGAGATGCAGCCTATTTTTAGAGCTACTGCCGGCTGGTGCTTCTCCCCCTTTTTGGCTTCTTAAGTTTTCCTGAGAAAACAGCAGCAGGTGCCGACAGAGCTGTGTCCCCAATGGATGACTCAGAATTGTGGCCCGGCCCCGCTGGGTTATTTTTGAAGCCCTGCGAGCACTGCCGCGTGTCGGCACCTCTGTCCTCTGTCCTTCCCTGCCTCGTTGCCCCTGGACTGGAAGCCCCGGTCTGGCTGGGTGAGGGGCAGGGCAGCCCCCACGGGACACTGGATGCTCAGGGATGGTGGGCAGGACTAGCGAGAAAGGCTGGCGTCGGAGGACTCTGACTCTGGGGGAAGCACCCAAGAGTGGGCACCGAGGGGAAGATGATATCCCACGGGTTCTCCCAACCTGCCCCTTTGCTGCCTCTTTCTCCATTTCTGCTGGGCTCTGTTGCCTTTTTCTGGATGTTTCCAGCTCTTGCATGCCCAGATCTGGGGTTTCCCTTCCAAAATATGCTCCTGTGTCCTTGGGGTCCCAGAGGAGTCCAGAGACTCCACACACCTCCCTCTGGTCCATTGCAACTTTCTATCTCCCCAGACTAGTCCAGGACCGCCCCAGCCTCACAAAGTGACTGTCTCTCACCAGAGAAGTGGGGCTGGGGGGTTTTCTTCCCACCACCACTTCCTCTCCTCCCCACCCCCACCTGCCTGCGCTGTTTCCCTCCTGCCAGCCTGGATCCATGGTCTTCATAGTTCATCTCCCGGAACTGGGGAAGCTCTCACCCCACCCCCCCACCCCTGCTTGGTAAGAAATGGCCCAAAAGGGAGCTGACCTGCCCGAGACCCACACTCAAGCCGCCTGGCTCTCTCTCACCTTCTGCCTCTTCCCCCTTCCTTTGCATCCTACGGAAACTGAGGCAGGATGGAGGAGCAATCTTCCTGGTCAGAACAGGAGGACAGTGTGGGCCACGAGCTCCCACTCCTCACACCCAGACGTGCTCAAACACCCTGCTCAGTGTAGACAACCAGATACATGCGTGCGCCCCCCGGTACCCCATTCCCTCACGTACCGGCCAACAAGGCAGCTCGGACACTTCAGCGGGGAAACTCTCTCCCGGGGACACTGCGCCCTTGCCCACGCGGAGCCCAGCTCCCCCGAGGTCCCCGCACACATGCCGTGCGCGCTCCCCGCACAGACACCCGCGCACAGCGCTCCAGCGCGACCAACCCCCCGCTGCCCTGGGCCACCTCCACGCGCCGCGCACGCCCCGGCAGAGTGCCTGAGTGTCGGGGCCTGGGGCCCAGCGGGCAGGGCAGTCGGGGGCTGCGCGGAGGAGGCGGCAGGACGCGCTCAGCTGCCAGGTCGCTCGCAGGCGGCGGGGATAGCCCGGGCACAGGGTAGACTTTGCGCCCGGCGCGGGGGCACAAGGGCTTGGGTCGGGTTTTAGGGGCTGCACGGGAGAGGAGTCCCGGTACAGCCTGGCGCGTGGGGGCTTGCGGATGGGGGAAACCGGCTGGCGGGAGAGTCGGGGCGAGTCCAGTTGGGTCCGGGGTCTGCGCCTACCGTCGTCCTGGCCATAGCCCCAGCCGTGGTGGCCGGTCATGCCGCTGCCGTCCCGCAGCCGTGCACCTGCCCGCTCGGCTCGGTCCGCTCGTTCCGGCTGTGGCACCGGCCCCGCTTGCTGCCGCGGAGCAGCCTCTTAAAGCAGCGGCAGGCGGGAGGAGCAGTTCCTGGGGAACCCGCCCCCCACCCCCTAGCAGGGCCAGAGAGGCCGGCCCTGTCCCGCCCTCGCCCGCCCGCAGGCCCGCTGCGTCCCCAGTAGAGATGGGCGCAGGAGGAGGTAGACCTCTGCCCCCCCCTCCCACCCCCCACCTCCACCCTGGCCAGAGGAGTCTCCCTTCTTTCCCCAGCACGTGTACGGACTTGGACAGGAGAGGCCGCCCATGCTGAGGGCTGCACCGTTTCCCCACCTCGCATCCCCTCCCCAGGCTTGTCCCTGACCTGTAAATGCCATCACCGGGGACCTGGTCCCTGGGCTATCATTTGGGTTGGAAAGTCTCCTTGAAACTGCAAACCGCACTGACCATCAAGTGTCCAGAACTGGAGCTTCCTCCTTTTGCCAGGTGCTGTCACAGGTGCTGGGGCGAGCTTTGGATCCTTTCTGTGCTCTAACCCTCTCGGCTACCCTACCACGTTGAGTGCTTCCAGCAGCCCTATTTGATAGAGTAGGGGAATGCGGCCGAGAGGTGAAGTGACTTCCCCAAGGTCATCTAGCCAGTTTGTCTCACTCCAGACACCATGGTCTTGACTATTTTTCCTTGGTGCTGGGGACAAGGGACCTGTGGGTGTGGGGATCCGGGAGCTCTGAGGTAGATGGGAGGATAGCGCTGGCAATCCAAACCCTTGGCCAGAGTCCCAAAGGGGGAATGGGGAGGAGTGCCATCAACCAATGGGCATGGGACAGACAGACCCACAGACACCAGCTGTCTTCCTCATGAACCAAGTCTGAGGCCCTGCCTCCCATACTCCTTCTCATTTTCTCTGCTGCTTCCTCCTTCACTGACTCTTTGCCCATCCCTTCACAGCCTGCTGTTTATCCCTTCTCTCCCTGTCTCCCCATGACCTTCAGTCCACCTGCTGGGAGCTCAGGCCTCCACCCTGGGCTCAACCTCAGCGCCTGCCCTGGCCCAACATTTTCCCACCCCCAAACCCTGGTCCTTGCTGTGCCCTCCACCTGGTCTTCCATCCACAGTGGCTCTAGCCCACCCAATCTGATTCATCTTCGGATGTGGCCTTGTGCCAAGGATAGGGCTTGTCTCTGGCTAGGCCTCAGCAGGCAGTTTTGGAAAGACAAACAGATGGGTGGATGGAAAGACAGACAAATGATCCCACCCAGGGCCCTATACCCAACAGGAATTAAGAGTCATTTGTAGAATGTCTTCTTGTTCAGTGCATTGACTGCCGCACTAGAAAAAAAATTTTTTTTTCCATGGGGCCACGGTGTTTTACTATGAACATAGGATGAAAACTTAGAAAACAAAATGATCCTTCCTAATTTAATGAAAAATTCATTATTTTTTATTGTTTTCTGTGCATCAGTTATATACAACTTGAAAAATAGTTCAGGTGGCTCCCAAGGTGAAGAGATGTGTGAGTTACATATGCTTCACGATCCCCAGGCTCAAAACTGGCATGAGTTAAATACAACTCACATGGCAGTTAATGTGTTAGACTATGACTAGAGGGCACTATTTCAGGCCTCACTAGTGGCTGACCTTGTGAAGGAATCTGCCATCCCATCTACTGCCTGGCTTTCCTACCTCTCTGTGTCTGTCTCAGTTTCCCTCTCCCGGGCCCTGAACCCCAGATAGAGTTGGAGAGATTAATTGACAACTGGTTGGCTGGGCCAATGTCAGTGACAGCCCAGTCCTGCAAAGATGCTCCCTCACCCAGGATTGGGAAAGGGCCCTTATATAAATATGACCTTAGGATGGGGACAGGAGACTCATGACAGAGATGCAGGGGGTAGCCCCAAAGATCAGCATGTGACAGAGAAGCCAAGGCACCAGGTCCCTAAGTCAAAAATGCCATCTACAGATCAAGAAGACAAAGGCATGCCTCTGGGTGAGGCCCATAGCCTCTGTCTATCTCCCAGAAGAGCCAGCCACCCTTCTCCTGGGGGACCTGCAACCCCCTTAGGGATTTGAGGATGGCTTGACCCCCATTGACCCACCTTCTCCTTACAGCAACTCACATCTTTTCTGTATTTATTTATAGTACTTAAAAAATAACATTAGAATTCTTCATATAGGTTTGCATCCAGATTCGTCCACACAGCAACCCTGGGGAGGGAGGTTTATCCCATTTTACAGATGAGAAAAACAAGGCCCAGAGAGGTTGATTGATGGGCTCCAAGCTGCACAGTGAGTGACTGAGTAAGGATGAAAGCCTGGGACTGCTGGGTCTATTGTTCAACATAGTCTGTAATTACAGGAAGGGAAGGAAGTGGATTTTTAATTTGATTCTCATTTGCATATGCAAGTCTTCTCTGGAAGGACTTAAAGAAGCTAGGCAGAGTGTTTGCCTCCTCTGGAGACAAACAGGAGATGGAGACCAGACAGGAAGAGTGGGTAAGGATGTGGAATAGGAGTGGAAAGGACACTCTTTACTGCTACTCCTTTGTACCTTTTGAAAGAATTGAAGTATGTATACCTCTTTAACAACCAAATAAAAGGTGATCCACTTCT
Source organism: Mirza zaza (assembly GCA_008750895.1). NCBI lineage: Eukaryota > Metazoa > Chordata > Mammalia > Primates > Cheirogaleidae > Mirza > Mirza zaza. Next base: position 10,643 of record VSMD01045543.1, read on the forward strand.
TTCCTTCCATTAAGCTGTCTTCAGGCTATTTTCTCTAGGAACTGGGAGCTCAAGCAGGAGAGAGGGGCCAATGGAGTTTGCCCTTCTCAGGTGAAGCCCCAGTTGCCCTAGCAGCCCACTCAGGTCAACTTGGAGGAGCCTGTGCCCCCACTCAGGCGCCTCCAGTCTCAATTACATGCTGTCTTTCAGGCTGAATTGATTTCTCTGCTTGAGAGTTTCCTCTTTGGACTCACTGGCGTCACTGGCTCCTGGTTTTCACTACTTCTGGGCCAAGGGAGAATGTGGACTCTGGGGACTCTAAGGAAGAGTGTGGCAAGCTGGGGGAGGAGGGTGTGAGCAGCTTGCCAAGCCATGCTTGCCGCATTCATCTAACAACCTTGCCCAGGCTTCACTTCCCTTCTTGATGAGACAGTGCGGTTTGCTCTACAGCAAGGTGATGAAGAGATTGTTCCTGCCCTGCCCTCCTCGTGGGGACCCCTATATGCATGCTTTGAAACCACAGACGTCCAATGATGCACCAACAGGCAGAATCATGCCTCCTTCTCACTATATGTTACGTACAGGGCCAGTTGGCCAGTGTAGAGGCCCTGTTCTTTGTATTTTTAAAAAGATTTCTATTCCAAGTCTGTGCGTGTATGTGTATATGCAGTGGGATGGAATGAACCTGGGCTGTGGACCCAGAAAGACGTGGGCTTGGCTCCCAGCATCACTGATTGTGTGACCTGAGTCACACAAGTTGCTTCATCTCTCTGAGTCTGAGTTGGCTTTTTTCCATCTATAAGATGGGAATTGACAGTGTAGTAGGCTAGTAGGATGGTCAGATGAGGGGATGTCTATAAGATTCCTGATTCCAAGGATACCTGCCTCAGACCCCAGGACCTCTGCTTTTTCCCCTTGTTCTTAGCTTCTTGGATACATTTAAAACTTCAACCATTCCTTTTCCCATTATTGTAGTGATACCTATTCATTGCAGAAAATTTGGAAGAATCAAAAAAGCATATAGAAGAAAATTAAAATCACTGGCCTGCATCACTACTGAAGGATCACCACTGTTAACATTTGAATGACTGTCCCACCAGGCTTATCTGATACAAGCTGAGAATCCCTTATCTGAAATTCTTGGGACCAGAAGTGTTTTGGATGTTAGATTTTTTTCAGATTTTGGAATATTTGCTTACACATAATGAGATATCTTGGGGGTGGGACCCAAATCTAAACATGAAATTCATTGATGTTTTATATATACCTTATACATGTAGCCTGAAGGTAATTTTATATATTTTAAATACTTTCATGCATGAAACAAAGTTTGTGTACCTTGAACAATCAGAAAGCAAAGGTGTTACTATCTCAGCTGTCTGTGTGGTGTCATGTCAGTGCCCAGAAAGTTTCAGATTTTGGAGCATTTGGGATTTTATATTTTTGGATTGAGGATGTTCAACCTGTATGAGTAGTACTTAAAAAAATCATCAGGATCATAGTATAGTTTTGTGACCAGTTTTTTTCTTCTAATGCCTTGTGGTAAACATTTCCTTGGAGAACTTGACACTTAATATTCATACGCTGCTCTGGTGTATGTGTTATTTTCACTATTGTAAATAGCACTACAGTGAATGTCCTTATTTATACATCATTATGTGTGTCTGATCATTTCCCTGGAGTAAATTGCTAGAAGTAGAGTTACCAAATCTGATGATATGTACATCACCACTGACATATTTTAAAATGTAGAAAGTATGGTGGAAATAGTTTCAGAAATGTATTCTTTTATTGAATAAACTTTATTGAAGACTTATTAGATGTCAAGTGCTGGGCCAGGCATGGGTGATACAACTTTGAGCATTATAGACCCACGGCTGCCTCAGGGAGTTTGTGGGGTTGGGGAGAGAGGCAAGAGATTAGCTAATGAACAAAGAGTGAGGATGGATGGGGTGGACAAGGTCAAACAGGGAGGGCTAGAGGCCAAGGCCTAGGAGAGTGTCCTGGGTTGTGACTCATTCTTCTTGGCTGGTCTCCCACAGATTATAATCTCTGTTGGGGTAGAGCTAGCCCCAACTTCCTGGGAACCCCAAAATCCAGTCTGCTCTGGCTGAGACCAACCAGGATGGATAAAATAAAAGACCTTAGCTGGGGTCTGGCCAGATCTGTTTGGGTATTTGTTTCTAATCCCTGTACCACCTCTTAATTTTTGGTACTTCACTCTCTTCTCCAAGCCTCTGCTCTCTGTAAAATAGGGTTAGCAGCAGTATCTATTGCATTGGGTGGTTGTGAGCACAAGAGGTGATGCACATCAAGGGCCTGCCTGGCATATAGTAAGTGCTCAGTGAACCAGGGTAGGATTGTAGTTAGGGGGCCCAGTTTTCCCACTTATTCAGTGGGCGGTTGGCCTAGGTCAGTGGTTCTCAAACCTGAGCACGCATCAGAATCACCTGGAGGGCTTTTTAAAACAGTTTCCTGGACCTCACTCCAGAGTTTCCAATTCAGTAAGTCTGGGATAGGTCCCAATAATTTGCGTTTCTAATAAGTTTTCAAGTGTTGGTGATGTTTTTGGTCCAGGACCACATTTTGAGAACCAATGGCCTAAATCAATTAGGCCGTGACTTCCTGGTCTGATACCTTTGGTCTTTCCGTCTTCCACAACAGGAAAAACTCATGAGAGGCCCTGAGTTCCTTGATGGCAGGGCTTGTGTGTGATCAGCTTGCACTGCTCCGGCACAGGAACCTTAACATGCCTTTATGGATTGAAATATATCCCGCCTAGAAGTTATTGAAGTCCTAACCTCCTAGTCCCTGTGAATGTGATCATATTTGGAAGTAGGGCTTTTTCAGGTGTAATCAAGTTAAGATGAGATCATTAGGGTGAGCTTTGATCCAACGAGGCTCATGTTCTTGAGAGAAGAGACACAGACAGAGACATAAATGGAGAATGCCATGTGACAATGGAGGCAGAGATCAAAGTGCTATAGCTGATTGCCTTCCAGAAGCTAGGAAGAGGTAAGGGAGGATTCTCCCCTACTGGTTTCAGGAGCACAGTCTTTGATTTCAGACTTCCAGCTTCCAGAATTGTGAGACAATAAATTTCTCTTGTTTTAAGCCACTCAGTCTGTAGTTCTTTATTATGGCAGTCCTAGGAAACTAATATACTGAGCTATCTTTTTATTTTATTTTATTTTTATTCTTACTTTTTATTATTATTATTTTTTTTACTGAGCTATCTTTTTACAGACACCACCAACACAAACCTTTTCAAAATCATACAGGCAGTAAATGACTCCCCCCACCACCCTTCACCAAATTTCGGAATGTTTCCTTTCACGCAGTCCACGACTGCTGTGAACATGATAGGCTAAGCAGCAAACTCTCATCTGCTGCCTTTTGACCTTCCTATATTCCCTGGGCGTATTTTATTATCCCTTATATTTCACCTGTCCAACTGGAGAAGGAAATGTGACAGCATAAGCACATGATGAGGTGGGAAAGCATCATGCCTCTGTTTCCCATTAGTTATGTTCCATGGGAGCTGGGAAGGTATGGGAGGGTGTGCCCCCACCCTGGTCCTGGAGACAGCGCCCAGGGGAATGAATTGCAGTCATCAATACTGCATCATTACCATCAAACTGTGGCCCCTTCCTTGTCCCCATGCTATAGGATTGGAGGTGGTGATCTGTGCTCATTTTCGCCTTATTTCAGGCAATCATTAACCTGAAGGTGCCTGTAGGGTCTGGAAGATTCAGGGGAAGGAATCCTCACCTCCCTCCCAGCTGGTCACCTGGTCCCCATCCCTCTTCCTCATGGGGTAACTTCTTTCCTTGGCATCCATCCCCACAGGTCAGGGGCTCTTTTCAGGCAGTGGAGGACTTTACATTCTTTCTTGCTTTTATGCTCACAGTCCTCACAACCCCAGCCCTGCTCTTCAATCCCCCCTGACCACTTCCTATCGTTCACCTGACCAAAACATCTAGCACCTGTGGCCTGCCATGACTTCCCTGCCTCCTAGAGATGGCACCTGCTGTTCGTCCTGCTTAAAACTCCCTTCCATCCCCACACATGAAACATTCCTGGAGAAGGGGAGGGGGTAAGGTTCTTCCGTGCCCTCCTCAGCACCCTGCTTCCCTCTATCTAGAGGAAGGTCACACTATCTGGAGAGTGCTTGTTTACTGTTCCCCTCTCCTCACAAGATTGTGATGTCTTCAGGAAGGGAGCTTGGGAGCAGCTAGCTTTGCGGCTCAAAATAGGCCCTCAGTGTGGGCTTTTCATGAAAGGATGGAAGAAAAGGGCGAAAAATAACGATCATCCTAATGAGTTATCATTTATATAAGATTTTGTGTGAGTCTGGCCCCGTGTAGTCAAGATCTCATTTAAGGCTAAAAGACATCTGTGACCGAGACCCATTTATACCCATTGCACAGGTGAGCAAGTGAAGATTTGAGAGGTCAAGGGCACATGTCACAACAAGTGGTTAAAATCCAAGTCTGCCTGATTCCCAAGCTCGAGTCCCCAACAGTTACTGCACGGACTGAGGGACGAACTCGTAGGGTAGCAGGGTTGGGGAATCAGGGCAGACAGGACGGCTGGCTCCAGCCGAGCTCCCCCGCGGCGCCGCGCACGCCCGGGCCAGCCACTGACGCGTGCGCAGTGCAGCGGCGGCGCCCCCTGCGGGCGGCGCGCAGGAGGCCGCGGCGGCGGCGGCGGAGCGCCCAGTGCGCCTGCGTGCGTGTGGAGCTGGTGGCGGCGCTGGGTAGGAGCTCTGCTGTTCTCCGCACGGCGGGCGCGGCCATGGCGCAGCCGGCGAAGCTGCTCAAGGAGCAGAAGTATGACCGGCAGCTGAGGTGAGCTGGGGCTCGCCGAACAGAGGGCGGGCCGGCGGGCTTCTCTGCGTTCCCGCCGGGCCTAAGCGCCCGGCTCGCGTGGTCGGGCCTTCCTCAGGCCTCCCGCCAGGCCGGGCCGGGCCGTCCCGGGCGCGGGGACCTGGCGCTCTCGTCTCCCGCCAGGGGCCGGGGTGCTCTGCGAGGGCCAGGACCCCCTCTCCCCCGAGGGGCGCGCCCCCCAGTGGTGTGCGGTGCGAGGGGCGCGGTCCCCAGCATCAGCCGGGTCGCCGGGGCGGCTACCGGCCCCGCCTCGCTGCGCCTGGGCTCCTCGTTTTGCAAAATGGGGGGATCGGTAGTACCCCATCCTAGCCGCCGAGACCGGCACCGAGTGTTAGGTATTGTGCTAAGCCAGCGCTGTCCAATAGTAAGGTAATGCTTGTCTCATGTGACCAGCATATATAATTACAAATTTTCTAGCGGAGGCATTTAGCAGTTAAAAAGAAACAGGTGAAATTAATTTTATAATATAGTTTAACTCAGTATGTCCAAAATATTACCATTTCAACACGTAATCAATATAAAAAGTTATTGAGTTAATTTACTTTCTTTTTCATACTGTCTTAGAAGTAGGGTATTTTACACTTATAGCACATCTCAATCAAGACTAGCCTCATTTCTAGTGCTTAGAAGCCATATGTGGCTAGGGGCGACCTTAATGGACAGCGTAGGCCTAAATCAGACCGGTCTTTGGTTACTTCCCCACCCTTGCCTTTTTGCCTTGCACTTTATTGAGCATCGTCTATGTGTTGAAGCAATGGGGGTAACAAAATTCCTTGGCTTCCCTCCTTCCTGGAGCCTCTAAGACAAAAGAAATTATAGTATGTCCTTAAAGACTGGAACATCCATTTGCACCAGCAGCTTAGTGCTATATTGGGGGGGAGGGGTGTTTAGGCACTCAATTCTTTTTTTTTTTTGAGACAGAGTCTCTCTTGCCTGGTCTAGAGTGTCATGGCATCAGCCTAGCTCAGAGCAACCTCAAATTCGAGGCTCAAGCAGTTCTCCTGCCTCAGTCTCCCAAGTAGCTGAGACTACAGGCATGCCTCACCATGCCTGGCTAATATTTTCTACATATATTTTTAGTTGTCCAGCTAATTTCTTTCTATTTTGTTTAGTAGAGATGGGGTCTCACTCTTGCTCAGGCTGCTCTCAAGCTCTTGACCTTGAGCGATCCTCACGCCTTGGCCTCCCAGAGTGCTAGGGTTACAGGTGTGAGCCACCGTGCCCGGCCAAGGCACTGAATTCTAAGAGCACCCTTGAAGGCAACCATTTCCTCTGTTTTACACATGGGGAAACTGAGTCTTGGAGAGGTTAGTTAACTTGCCCAGAGTGCTCCATTTTTTTGATGTAAACTCAGTACCAGGATGTAAGTAAACTCAGGACCTTCTGGTTTTTCAGAGCTGATACTCAGTCATATCACTCTGCTTCCAAACTTATAGGGAAAGAAACAAGGTGACAGAGGCCTTATAACCAACTTAAATTTTCTTGTAAATTCTTGGAGTTCTTTTGTTTTGAATGCAGATATAGCCATATGTGACAGCTGAGATGATAAGTGAGGTTAGTAAGCAAATGTAACAAAAGAGGGTTTTTGCTGAGTCTATTCCATTTAAGGAGCAAACTTTACCTTTCATAGTGAGAACTGGTTATTGGTTTTGAAGTGTCAGAGGGAAGCAGTTAGAAGAAAAGTTGTTTGGCCAGGTAACACTCAGCAAGACCCTGGCTCTCCTTAGTTAGGCCAGCAAGAGAATAGAGAGGATTTCTTGTTTGACCTCTTCTTGAAACATGTTACCTAGAGATGCACCAATATTCTTTGTTTTTTTTTTTGGAGGTGGGCTGTCTTGATATGTTGGCCAGGCTGGAGTGCAGTGGCCATTCACATGTATGATCATAGTACACTATAGCCTTGAACTCCTGGGCTCAAGCAACCCTCCTGCCTCAGCTTGCCAAGTAGCTGGGACTACAGGCACATGCCACAGTGCCTTGGCTTGAGGTGTACCAGTATTCTTGACCACTTCGGTATAATGAACGCACACAGCCGAGTGTCGACTTTAGCCGGCAGCCGTGATATGACTTATCTAATTTTTCATTTATCAAAATAAAATTGTGAACATTTAAAAATAACTTAATGAAAACATATATGTATATGTTACCTATTCTGATTTACATTACAAATAAAACTGCCTGTAAAGTAAAACAAGCTTTCAGTGCTTTAAAGCTTTCCTCATCACACGAGCAAAATGGATTCGTCATCAATGCACAGCACAAACTATCATGCGGACTATGAGTGCCGGCTGTGGGCAAGGTTTCTTGGCCAGTGAGTGCCGTACCGAAGTGGTTAAATTCAGTCTTAACTACTAAAGCATTAGCATTTATCAGCCATATATGTCAGGTGTCTTCTGTGTGTCCTGCTTTCATGGAAAAACAGATGGTTATCGTCCATCTGGTTCTTGGAGGCTATTCCTCCATTTGTTTGACAGCTGGTTAGTGATCACCTACCATAAGTAAGGCACTGTGCTCGGCACTGGGGCTCTAGTGGTGAATGTAGGGGGTGGTTTGGGCCCTTATGGAGCTTATAGTGGAGTAGAGAGAGAGATGCTTAGCAAATAAAAGAACCAAATGAGGCAGTTGCTTGTGATGTGCTCAGGAGGGCATACTGGCTACACAATAAGGGATAATCTGCTTTAGATCAGGTGACAAGTCACATTAAAGTCAATCAGTCCTCTAGGCTGCTAATACCTATCTGGCTATGTCAATTCTCTAATGATTTGAGCTCCCACTGTACTTCTTATACTGACAAGAAACGATAAATTAGTTAACGGGTTTTCTGAGTGAAGGTAACCAGATTGGCCCAGATGCCATGATACGTGTCTGATCATTTACCTTGCCCTGTTAATATGCCAGTGTGAATGAGATTATAACACATTCTAATTCTTATTATATCTTTGTGTTTGTTAATGTATGTATTTGTTGATTGCGCTTTTAGAATGTTCATTGGTGTTAGATTTTAAAGCACTCCTGTAGAAGGTGATGTGAGTCTTTTCAGATAATTAGTTTTTTTGGTAAAGCTTTTGCTCACTGTTGCAGATGTCACAGTGATAAGCCCTATTTCAAGATCTTAAACGCACTGGATCCGTATAATTTAAGAAGAAATGAAATAGAGAACAGATGAGGTTTTAAGCCCAAGACACTTTTTTTTTTTTGAGACAGAGTCTCACTCTATTGCCCAGGCTAGAGTGCCGTGGCATCAGCCTGTCTCATAAGCAACCTCAAACTCCTGGGCTCAAGCAATCCTTCTGCCTCAGCCTCCCTGAGTAGCTGGGACTACAGGCATGCGCCACCATGCCTGACTAATTTTTTCTATATATTTTTAGTTGGCTAATTAATTTCTTTCTATTTTTAGTAGAGAGGGGATCTCACTCTTGCTTAGGCTGCTCTCAAACTCCTGACCTTGAGCGATCCTCCTGCCTTGACCTCCCCAAGTGCTAGGATTACAGGCATGAGCTACTACGCCCGGCCCAAGACACTTCTTTAATGTTAATGAGTATGTCTAAAGACTGTATGTTCTGTAAGTTATCTGGTTTGAAAGGGTAATGGATAAGGAGTGAGATGACCAAGTTTCTAGTTCTGATTTGACCCTTCCCTGGACCCCCCCAACCATGCAAAGCATCAGCCTGTCCCTGTCTTAGCTTACTTCTCTGTGCAGTCCCTACTGTAACATCTGTTCCTGTATCCCATGTTTACTGTGGTTATCACATCAGTTACTCTATGCAAAAACACTTTAAAGATTACTATTCAGATAAAGTTGTATTTCCATGAAAGTTTTGAAAATGTTGAATTTGTGTCTTGTTTTGTAGGTTGTGGGGTGATCATGGGCAAGAAGCTTTAGAATCTGCTCATGTTTGCGTAATAAATGCAACAGCCACAGGAACTGAAATTCTGAAAAACTTGGTACTACCAGGTAATGTAGTTTTTTGGTTGTGTTCTAAATTTACTTCTTTAAGGTTTTTCCCTAGAAATATATATTCTTGACTGAGTCTGTTTTGTCTCCCAGGTATTGGTTCATTTACAGTTATTGATGGAAATCAGGTCAGCGGAGAAGATGTCGGAAATAAGTATGTTCTGTTCTTTTCAAATATATACATGTTAGGGAAGGCAGTGCACTGTCATGAGAGGGCAAGTCTTACATCTTAGCTTGACCTTAGTCAGGGTGACTTGACTGTTTGGTGGGTATCATCCTTGTGTTTGGGATTATGGTGAGAAGGAAATGAGTTTATATAGGTAAAGTGCTAGCGTAGCATCTGGCAGATAGGCTGTTAATAAAAGGTACCTATCATTACTGTGTTAATTTATTAATAAAAAGGAATAGTCATTATTCCTTTATTTGTGGAATCTAGACACTTTGTAAACCCTTGCATTGATTCCTAGGTGTTAGTATATAATTAACAATAATTGTATTTTTGAATTACAAGAATAATAAAAACAGTACCTTTTATTTGTGGTCTCTTTTAAGCTTAGCCCTGGTATATCTCTTTCTATACTATCTCTATAAAGATGCTGTTTTAAAGATGACCTGTATATTCTTTAATGATTATCATATATAGACTTTGAGAGTATTCTCAAATTTGGATTTCAAGCTCACCTTTTCAGGGAGTTGGAGTCTGGGATCTCTCATTGTATTTGTCAGTAAACGACACCAATGAGTAAATATAAGGAAAGCCAGAATTTAGTTCATAATTTAGTTTTTTTTTTTTTTTGAGACAGTCTCACTCTGTTGCCCAGGCTAGACTGCCATGGAGTCAGCCTAGCTCACAGCAACCTCAAACTCCTGGGCTCGAGCAATCCTCCTGCGTAGCTGGGATTACAAACATGTGCCCCCATGCCCGGCTAAGTTTTTTCTATATTTTTTTAGGCGGCCAATTAATTTCTTTTTATTTTTAGTAGAGACGGGGGTCTAGCTCATGCTCAGGCTGGTTTTGAACTCCTGACCTTGAGCAATTCGGCCGCCTCAGCCTCCCAGAGTGCTAGGATTATAGGCGTGAGCCACCACTCCCGGCCTCATAATTTAGTTTTGATATCTTTTTTTTCCTGTAGTACAAGTTTCTGCTATTCACAACACAGCCCTTTTATTGATACCTATCAAGAGAAAGTTTTGTTATCTTTGTTTGGTTAGAGCAGGATGTGATAAGAATAAGGTTTCTTCTTATGGAGCCAGTGAGCTTGTGCTGAAAAATGGCACTCTGACTCTGATCAGCAGCCTCATACCTGGGCCTCAGGATATGTTGAGGATATGTGTAGGAGGAAACCTGGATAAGTCTGTTATAGTTACCTGCAAAGACAAATGGTTCAGTACATCGAGGGTTGTGCATGGAACACTGGTTCTGGGGAATGTTAGTAGCTCTTAAATGGGCTAATGGTCAAATGAGTTTGGGAATGTGTTAAATGATGTTAAAACTTCTCTACCGTAAGACTTTAATATCATATATTATGAATTTCCAAAAGAGATATATAGCAGATGGTGTTTCCCTGTTTTTACCCAGGGGACCTTTTTCTGTCAATATTTTGTCTACTTTGGGAAACATTGATTTATTAGCCTATTTTTGAAAAAATTTTTTTCTAGAGGTAGGATCTCACGTTGCCCAGGTTGTTTTCAAACCTCCTAAAGTGCTAGAATTACAGGCATAAGTCACTATACCTGGCCAATTAGCCTATCTTTGTTTATAAGTTTCATCCAGTTTTCTTCCTCCAGGAAAACTATTACAATCTGTAATCAAATATATTTTGTTTTATACTGTGAATGAAATTATACATGCCATTACGAACAACTTTTCCTTTACTGTTAAATCTTAACATTTTTTTATTCTGTCCACCTTAGTTTCTTTCTTCACAGAAGCAGTATTGGCAAGGTAAACAATCATTTTGTTATAAAATATAGTTGTGTATGAGCATCTAATGATGGCACTGTATTTTATTGCTTGAGAAGCTTTGACTTTATTTTTTAAAAATTATTATGGATACATAATTATGGGTACAAATAGTTGTAGAAAAGCTTTGACTTTAAAAGAGCTTGTTATTTCTCAGAGAAGAAAGTTAACTAATTTTTCTAATTTTGTAAATCTTTATATGTTTGGTAGTTTAAGTATTTAGAAGTCTGTGTATTCACATTTTGTATCCTGGTTTTTTTTTTCTTTTTTTTTTTTTTTGAGAGAGTCTCACTCTATTGCCCAGGCTAGAGTGCTATGGTGTCAGCCTAGCACACAGCAACCTCAAACTCCTGGGCTCAGTGATCTTCCTGCCTCAGCCTCCCGAGTAGCTGGGACTACAGACATGCGACACCATGCCCAGCTAATTTTTTTTTTTCTATTTTTAGTTGCCTGGTTAATTTTTTCTATTTTTTAGTAGAGACGGGCTTTTGCCCTTGCTCAGGCTGGTCTCGAACTCCTGAGTTCAAGTAATCTTCCTGCTTCGGCCTTCTGTATCCTGTATTAAAGCTAAATCTTCGGTAACATTAATATTCAGAGAGTGGAGTATTCTGGTTAACAAATTTTTAACTAAGAGTTAGCCAGAATGTTCTTTATCTTTGTATTTCAAATTGAAAATCTTAAAGCCATATTAGTAAACTCAATGCAATATTCCCAATGGAATTGAATGTGACTGTAATGATTAACCAGTGTTGTACAGGATTGCAGATGTGGGAGGTCAAAGTGAGTGTGAACTTGATCCAGGATATCCCTGCCTGCCACCCAGAGTTTTTTGGTTATTTGCCTAATCAGAAAAGTACCATCCAAATAATGTGGTCGTTTAATGACTTTGGATAATAATGGTTTAGCTTTAAGTAATATTCTGGTTGAGTCTTTGTTTAAACACTTAGGGAAGCAGAGTTGCATGAAGTTTGGATAGTGTTACAGTGTATTTGCCTGATCTATAAATTCAAAAATTATGTTGTGACCAAGTTTTTTCTAATTCAAGTTAAATGTTTTGTTTTTCAAAAGAACCGAGCTCAAGCTGCCATGGAATTCTTACAAGAATTAAATAACGATGTCTCTGGAAGTTTTGTGGAAGAGGTATATATGTATACACATTATTATGTCTGTGGTGAAGTAAAATTTTTTAATAAGGACTAGAAATTTACAATTTTCAATTTTTGTATCATTTATGTTTAGTTGGAGTTGGATTTGTTGCCGTATTTGTTCTAAAATATCTTAACTATTTCTGTCATGTTTACTATGATTGTGAAATTGTTGGATTTTTTTTCCCCTGTCCTATTTAGAGTCCAGAAAACCTTCTAGACAATGATCCTTCATTTTTCTGTAGGTTTACTGTTGTGGTTGCAACTCAGCTTCCTGAAAGGTAAATTTTTTTGTTAATATGTTTTTATTTCAATTTTAGATTTGCATAGTTTTATTTTCTCTGCACAAAGACATGATTTTTAAAATTCTTAAATTCTATAGAAACCTTTAACTTGAATCTCTTATAAATCATCTAGCATTGAAAAGATGGGGAAGAGAAAAATACAGAGATGTGAAACTTTTTTGGATATATTAAGAGCAGTTAAAATGACCATTGGTTATGTTTTAGTAATTAAAAACTAGTTAGAGGGCCAGGCGCGGTGGCTCACGCCTGTAATCCTAGCACTCTGGGAGGCCGAGGCGGGCGGATTGCTCAAGGTCAGGAGTTCAAAACCAGCCTGAGCGAGACCCCATCTCTACTATAAAAATAGAAAGAAATTAATTGGCCAACTAATATATATATAAAAAAAAAAATTAGCCGGGCATGGTGGCGCATGCCTGTAGTCCCAGCTACTCGGGAGGCTGAGGCAGCAGGATTGCTCGAGCTCAGGAGTTTGAGGTTGCTGTGAGCTAGGCTGACGCCACGGCACTCACTCTAGCCTGGGCAACAAAGCGAGACTCTGTCTCAAAAAAAAAAAAAAAAAAACTAGTTAGAGGCTGGGCGAAGTGGCTCACGCCTGTAATCCTAGCACTCTGGGAGGCCGAGGCAGGAGGATTGCTTGAGCTCAGGAGTTCGAGACCAGCCTGAGCAAGAGTAAGACCCCATCTCCACTAAAAATAGAAAGAAAATTAGCCAAACAACTAAAAATAGAAAAAATTAGCCGGGCATGGTGGCGTGTGCTTGTAGTACCAGCTACTCGGGAGGGTGAAGCAGGAGGATCACTTGAGCCCAGGAGTTTGAGGTTGCTGTGAGCTAAGCTGATGCCATGGCACTCTAGCCCAGGTAACAGAGTGATACTCTGACTCAAAAAAACAAACAAACAAAAATTCTGCATTAAATGACAGACTAGGGTTTCATATCCCTCTAGTCCAAAAGCTATATTTTCTTTGAGACTACAGCCTTGTGGAATTGCTTGGTTTTCAGTGTATTCTTGACCTGCTTATGTAAATGCAGTGGATGTATCTTTGCATTTATTATTTAGGAAGACATTTGCTTTATCTTAAGACATTTTCATGTTTAGCATGTTTAATGTTTGGCATATATTTCCATTGTTTATGTTCTTATTTATTTTGCCTTTTTTTTTTTTTTACAGTACATTACTACGTTTAGCAGATGTCCTGTGGAATTCCCAAATCCCTCTCTTGATCTGTAGGACATATGGATTAGTTGGTTATATGAGGATCATTATAAAAGAACATCCAGGTAAAATTGTTGAGCATATGGGCTTACTATCGGTTGCTTTCACTACAATTTTAGAAACTTGACAATTTAGAAAGTCAATTTTAAATTACAAAGTAAATTTGTGGCAGCACATCTATGGTTACGATTCAAAGTGATAGACTGAAGAATAGGTTTTAATCTACTGTTTCCTTTATGTAGGATTATAGAAGGTTACAAAGCAGGAGATACAACAGGTATAGCTTTGTCTTATTAGGAGAGCTAACATCTATGCAGGTACCTAGCTTTTTTTGTCCCTAACCCACATAGGGCTTGTGTGGCTGCCACAGGAGTGAGCCGGGTCACCTTGACCCATAGAAGTCACCTTTTTCCCTACCAATCTTTTATTCCATTTTCATGCAGGCTTTAGATTCCCCAGGTCAGGTGCAATTTCACACAATAAGCAAGGCATTTACCTATCTCCTTTTCCCAAGGTAACTGTTATAGAAGACCCAAGTCATAAATAGACAGACTTGCATCAGCTCAGAGTTATTAGCCCTTTACTTATAAAATTTTTTTTTTTTTTTTTTTGAGACAGAGTCTTGCTTTGTTGCCCAGGCTTGAGTGAGTGCCGTGGCGTCAGCCTAGCTCACAGCACCTCAAACTCCTGGGCTCAAGCAATCTTTCTACCTCAGCCTCCCAAGTAGCTGGGACTACAGGCATGTGCCACCATGCCTGGCTAATTTTTTCTATATATATTAGTTGGCCTAGGAGAGACGGGGTCTTGCTCTTGCCCAGGCTGATTTCGAACTCCTGACTCGAGCAATCCACCCGCCTCAGCCTCCCAGAGTGCTAGGATTACAGGCGTGAGCCACCACGCCTGGTCAACTTATAAAATTTTAATCTTAGAACATTATAAAATTTTCTTTTGGTGCTCATATAGTGGTCTTTATTTACTCAAGAAAGTATTTATTGGCCGGGCATGGTGGCTCACGCCTGTAATCCTAGCATTCTGAGAGGCTGAGGCGGGTGGATTGCTGGAGGTCAGGAGTTCGAAACCAGCCTGAGCAAGAGCAAGACCCTGTCTCTACTATAAATAGAAAGAAATTAATTGGCCAACTAATATTGGATTGAAAGAAATTAATTGGCCAACTAATATTGGAAGCAGGATTGCTTGAGCCCAGGAGTTTGAGGTTGCTGTGAGCTAGGCTGATGCCACGGCACTCACTCTAGCCTGGGCAACAAAGTGAGACTCTGTCTCAAAAAAAAAAAAAGAAAGTATTTATTTTGTAGCAACTAAGAGTCAGGCACTCTGCTAGGGCAATGATAGCCATTGGCATTGGTAGCATCACTGAGGAATAGTATCTGTGTGGGGAGTTAGGGAGTGCTTGTTAGGATAAACTTCTGGGAGTGGAGAATGAATGGATTTAATAGGGCAAGGATTGGAGGTAGGGGTTGCTGTTAGGAAATTTCCAGTGGTCTAGGTGAGAGAGAGAGTGAGAGCCTCTAACTTGAGGGAAAAGGGGTAGATAATAATGAAGATTAATGTTGCGAGCTATGAACCTGCCCTTATGTGCATTATTTCATTTACTCTTTCTAAAACTTTTGGCCAGGTGCAGTGGCTCACACCTATAATCCTAGCACTCTGGGAGGCTGAGGCGGGCGGATTGCTCGAGGTCAGGAGTTCGAAACCAGCCTGAGCGAGACCCCGTCTCTACCAAAAATTGAAAGAAATTAATTGACCAACTAAAAATATGTATAGAAAAAATTAGCCGGGCATGGTGGTGCATGCCTGTAGTCCTAGCTACTTGGGAGGCTGAGGCAGTAGGATTGCTTGAGCCCAGGAGATTGAGGTTGCTGTGAGCTAGGCTGATGCCACGGCACTCACTCTAGCCTGGGCAACAAAGTGAAACTCTGTCTCAAAAAAAAAAAAACTTTGTAAGGTATAGTTTGAGCATCCCTAATCCAAAAATCTGAAATCAGAAATGCTCCACAATCCAAAACATTTTGAGCACTGACGTGTGGTTCAAAGGAAATACTCACTGGGGCATTTTAGATTTCCTAATTTTGGATTACGGTTGCTCAACTGGTATGTATTTAGAAGTCTGTGTTTTTACACGGTATCTGGTATTAAAGCTAAATCTTGAGTAACATTAATATTCAGAGAGTGGAGTATTTTGGTTAGCAAAATTTTTGACCAAGAGCCAGAACATTCTTTATCTTTGTATTTCAGATTGAAAATCTTAAAACCATATTAGCTATCTTAATACAGTATTCTCAATGGAATCGAATGTTAAACTTTAATGATTAGCCACTCTTGTAGAGGATAATAAATGTGTGGGAGGTTAGAGTGAGTCTGAATTTGATTCAGGATATCCCTACCTGCTACCCATAGTATTCTTCAAATATTCCAAAATCTGAAAAAACCAAAATTCAAAACACTTCTGGTCCTAAGCATTTCAGATAAGATATACTCAACCTGTGGATACTATTATATCTGCTTTTTACAGATGATACTGAGGCAGAGAGATTAAGTTATTTGCCTAAGGTCACTTAGTTAGCAAGTGACAGAAATGGGCCTAGCTCTAATTACTCACTAAAATTATGCACTCTCCCAGACTTCCCTATGTAGAGAGCAGTGTACAGAGTGAAATTAGGAAGTAGGGAGTGACTGATGTTGGGGCCAAGGAATCAGAAAGTCAAGGATGACCATCAGGTTTCTAGGGAGGAGCTTGAGGTAGACAGAATGCTGTCTGTTGAAGGCCACAAGAGGAGGAAGTGTGGGTTGTTAGTTGTTATCTGTGTGTATATATGCTTTGTCAATTGTGAGCTTTTCCAATTATAGGAACAAATTCTGTTCCTAAAGGAATCTCAGTTTTACTAAAACTTATAGTCCACTTAAGATTTGTACATTTTACTATATTATACCTTAATAATACAGTGGAAAATAAAACCTATAGGTTCTGTGCCCATTTAAAAATTAAAAAGGTCGAGTATGGTGGCTCACGCCTGTAATCCTAGCACTCTGGGAGGCTGAGGCTGGAGGATCGTTTGAGCTCAGGAGTTCCAGACCAGCCTGAGCAAGAGCGGGACCCTGTCTCTACTAAAAAATATATATAGAAGGAAATTAGCTGGACAGCTAAAAATATATATAGAAAAAATTAGCCAGGCATGGTGGCACATGCCTGTAGTCCCAGCTACTCAGGAGGCTGACACAGGAGGATCACTTGAGCCCAGGAGTTGGAAGTTGCTATGAGCCAGGCTGATGCCACGGCACTCTAGCCTAGGCAACAGAGTGAGACTCTGTCCCAAAAAAAAAAAATTAAAGATTTTGTCTTCCTGAGCTACCAGGATTTCCTAAGTTACTATTAAGTAGTGTATTGCCATCAGTATTGTTAAAAAATCAAGTTTATCTTTTGGAATTATTTGTTTCACAGTAATAGAATCTCATCCAGATAATGCATTAGAGGATCTACGACTAGATAAGCCATTTCCTGAACTGAGAGAACATTTTCAGTCCTATGATTTGGAACATATGGAAAAAAAGGTTTGTAGTGTGTATAACCTTACATTTATAGATAGATGTAAAATATTTTTTTAACCTAAAGTTTTTGAATTATACCCAAATGAGAAAATACTATGAACCTTCATATCCTATCATCCATATTACATAGTACAAACATTTTACCTTATTTATTTTTAATAAATTTTCCCCCAAAGTTAAAAAAAACTTTATTGAAGGAAAGTACATATACTGAACATATCTGTGTAATCACCATGCAGGTCAAGAAATTGGACATTAACATATCCCAGAAGCCCTCTTTATGACCATTTTCTAAACAAATAGATGTACTTTTAAAAATAGTTTGAATTTGGGGTGTTTGTAAAAATGGATTCCTCTTGAAACCTGTTTTTAGTGTTTGGAAATTACCAAGGCAATTGTATATTTCATTATAGAAATAATATTTATAATAGACTATGTAATTTAAAGAGTATATGTATTTTTCCCCACTTACATGTTAATGAAAAAGCAGGTGTTTATTTGGTTCATCAGAAAACACAGAAAGGATCTTTTTTACTCTAAGATTGGTATCTGAAATCAAGACATTCAAGCTGTGTTTTTGGGTGGTAGTCTTTGAGACTGTTTTCTTGCTGGTAAAATGGGAGCAATTATAAACTTGACATATCAGGCTTAAATTGGACACTGCCTCTAGAAAAATTTATAAAGCTCTTTGTATTAGCCTAGTTCATTTTCCTCTGTTCATTATTCTGCATATATTAAGAGTTCATAAATATTGTTGAATTTGTTGATAATGAGATATAGTGAAGAATTAACTGATACTGACATTTTCTTTGATTTGTCTCTCATTTTTAGGACCATAGCCATACTCCATGGATTGTGATCGTAGCTAAATATTTAGCACAGTGGTATAATGAAGTATGTCCTTTTTTAAAAAAGAAATTCTATATGTGACTGTGTTTTCAATTTATTACTAAAGATTTCCTTGGAGGGCAACGGGAGAATAATTTTTTTCCTTATAGGGTTGTAGGGTAAATGGATGCTTTTAAAATTTAAATCTAGCAGTTTCTCTTTTGATATTGGTATTTTTATTAATCAAATGAAATTTGAATAGATGTCATGATGAAACTGGCAGTGGGGAATGAATGTAGATAAATGGCCCACAATTTCTGTTTTCTGTTGGGTGAGCCTCAGATTTCACTTGGGTATATATTTGTTGATGAAATCTCGTGTAGCGAATGGGGGAAACTTTGGACTCTCAATTTCCATATTTTGAGTTTTTATAACTAGATTTTTAAAATTTTTAACCAATTTAGACAAATGGACGAATACCTAAAACGTATAAAGAAAAAGA
Source organism: Mirza zaza (assembly GCA_008750895.1). Taxonomy (NCBI): domain Eukaryota; kingdom Metazoa; phylum Chordata; class Mammalia; order Primates; family Cheirogaleidae; genus Mirza; species Mirza zaza. The sequence continues at coordinate 28,986 of VSMD01045543.1, forward strand.
GGACTTCAGAGATTTGATTAGACAAGGTAATATTATGGGATGTGATTAAGTATTGTATAAAGTTTGAAAAGAAAATTGCTTAAAGCAAATGTTTATTGGATTTCTGTTAACAACTTTGTCAGATGATGCCATCATGAGCTTTTATTTTACTTTTCCTCTGGTGAAGTTAAGGAGCCACTCCTTGTATAGTTGTAAGAAGAACTAACGATGAAGCATGCTTCTTCTTAAGGTTCATTATACTGATCTTCCCTGCAGAATCTGACAAAGTTATTTCTATAATGTTGGGGAAATAATGGAGTGAGAAGAAAAGGGTATTCGTTTGCTAATAATTTCCTATTTTAATAGGAATTCTAAAGAATGAAAATGGGACTCCAGAAGATGAAGAGAATTTTGAAGAAGCTATTAAAAATGTGAACACAGCACTAAATATAACTCAGGTATTAGAAGACTTGCTGAAGGATTTATATAAGCAGGTTGTTTTCTGAAGTCCTCAGATATGAAATAGTTGATTATAATGATTTATTTATTTTTTGAGACAGAGTCTTGCTTTGTTATGCAGGCTAGAATGCAGTGGTGTCATCATAGCTCACTGTAACCTCAAACTCCTGGGCTCAAGAGATCTTTCTGCTTCAACCTCCTGAGTAGCTGGGACTACAGTCAAGCACCACCATGACTGCCTATTTTATTTTTAGTAGAGATGGGGGTCTCGCTCTTGCTCAGGCTGGTCTCAAACTCTTGGCCTCAAGTGATTCTCCTCCCTTGGCCTCCCAGAGTGCTAGAATTATAGGCATGATAACCATGATCAGCCTATTTAATATTTCCTAAATGTATAGTTAGAAATAAATATCTCTGATATATAATAGCTTGAATCTTATTTTAAGATTCTGTGTTGGCCGGGCGCAGTGGCTCACACCTGTAATCCTAGCTCTCTGGGAGGCCGAGGTGGGCGGATTGCTCAAGGTCAGGAGTTCGAAACCAACCTGAGCAAGAGCAAGACCCCAGCTCTACTATAAATAGAAAGAAATTAATTGGCCAACTAATATATATAGAAAAAATTAGCCGGGCATGGTGGCACATGCCTGTAGTCCCAGCTACTTGGGAGGCTGAGGCAGAAGGATTGCTTGAGCCTAGGAGTTTGAGGTTGCTGTGAGCTAGGCTGACGCCATGGCACTCACTCTAGCCTGGGCAACAAAGTGAGACTCTGTCTCAAAAAAAAAAAAAGATTCTGTGTTGTCCCTGAGTTAAAATGGATGTCAGTGCTTCAGCATACGATAGTGATTCAATAATTTATAGACATTATTTAAAGTACATGATTTGTAAATAGTAACAGCTTGGGGATAGAAATTATATAATGAAGGTGATATTTTGCAGGTTCAAAATAGTGTTGCCTGAAAAGTTAGAATTTTTACCCTGCATTTGCTTCCGATAGTAATTATTTGGATATAATGGAAGGTGTTCTTTTTTTTTTTTTTTTTTGAGGCAGAGTCTCACTTTGTTGCCCAGGCTAGAGTGAGTGCCGTGGCGTCAGCCCAGCTCACAGCAACCTCAAACTCCTGGGCTCAAGTGATCCTACTGCCTCAGCCTCCCGAGTAGCTGGGACTACAGGCATGTGCCACCATGCCCGGCTAATTTTTTCTATATATATTAGTTGGCCAATTAATTTGTTTCTATTTTTAGTAGAGGCAGGGTCTCACTCAGGCTGGTTTCGAACTTCTGACCTTGAGCAATCCGCCCCGCCTTGGCCTCCCAGAGTGCTAGGATTGCAGGTGTGAGCCACCACAAACGGCCAGAAAGTGTTCTTAGTGATGTTATATACTTTAACAATTGTTTGGAGGATAACTCAGATGGTTTTTGTTTTTAAAGTCTGACCAGTGGGTTTTGGGAGAGCTTTGGAATAACATACCTGATAGTTTAAGTTAGAATTTTCTTATAATTTAAAACAGCAAAAGTGCTGCCTTTCAAGTTAGGAAAACACATAAACTATTATTACCAGCTTTTTGGAGACAATGAGGTAGTGTTGCTGAGTGAATTAAAAGTATGTGCTTTGTGGCCGGGTGTGGTAGCTCACGCCTATAATCCTAATACTCTGGGAAGCTAAGGTGGGAGGATCGCTTGAGCTCAGGAGTTCAAAACCAGCCTGAGCAAGAGCGACACCACCATCTCTACTAAAAAAACAGAAAGAAATTAGCTGGACAACTAAAAATATACAGAAAAAAAATTTAGCCAGGCGTGGTGGTGCATGCCTGTAGTCCCAGCTACTTGGGAGACTGAGGCAGAAGGATCGCTTGAGCCCAGGAGTTTGAGGTTAATGTGAGCTAGGCTGACACCACGGCACTCTAGTCTGGGCAACAGAGTGAGACTCTGTCTCAAAAAAAAGAAAAGAAAGAAAGATGCATAAATTCTTAATACTGTATAACTAAATGTTTTATGTTCCTTGTTAGATCCCAAGCAGTATTGAAGATATATTTAATGATGATTGCTGTATAAATATCACCAAGCAGGTAACAACAACAAAAGTAAAAATAGTGCCTCCTAAACTTACTTTGGGTCAAAATAAAATGCCACATAATTTTAATTTTTTCCTATTCTTTTAGACTCCATCATTTTGGATTTTAGCTCGTGCCTTAAAGGAATTTGTGGCCAAAGAGGGTCAAGGAAATTTACCTGTTCGAGGTACAATTCCTGATATGATTGCAGATTCGAGCAAATATATAAAACTTCAAAACGTGTAAGTCACTGTTTTTAAACCGTATCAGACAAAATCTGATTATATTAAGAGACAAGCATCTTATCACCCTGTCCAAAATGAAATGAAAATTTATTATAACTTTATTGCTTTAAAAATAAACTTAAGATCTTAGGGAATAGATTTTTGTTTTTTTAGGTTCTAAGCAAAATTGAGTGGAAAGTTGAGAGGGTTACCATGTATCCCCAGGAGGCAGATTTTTTTTTTGCATATTTCATGATAAAACCTAACATTTGATCACTTACTCTGTGCTATGAACTATTCTATATATTAACTAATTTAATATATATATATATATATATAAAAGCTTCACAACAGGCCTATGAGAGAGTACTGTTATTGTCCCCATTTTACAGGTGAGGAAACGGGTGCTTAGAAAAGGTAACTTATTCAGTGTCAGATAGCTGGTAAATGGCAGAACCAAGATTTGAACCCTCTGAAACCCAGCTCCAGAGCCTATACTCTTAGCCATGGGCCTATACTGCCTTTTATTTGTAACTTAAAACCATGAAGGGTTTAGGGTTTTTTGTTTGTTTGTTTGTTTTTTCTGGTCGGTGGTGTGACCGTTGCTCATGGCAACCTCGAACACCTGGGCTCAGGCAGTCTTCCCTCCTCAGCCTCTAGTAGCTGGAACTAGAGGCACCACATGCTACCATGCCTGGCTAATTTACACACACACACACACACACACCTGGGCTCAGGCAGTCTTCCCTCCTCAGCCTCTAGTAGCTGGAACTAGAGGCACCACATGCTACCATGCCTGGCTAATTTACACACACACACACACACACACCTGGGCTCAGGCAGTCTTCCCTCCTCAGCCTCTAGTAGCTGGAACTAGAGGCACCACATGCTACCATGCCTGGCTAATTTACACACACACACACACACACACCTGGGCTCAGGCAGTCTTCCCTCCTCAGCCTCTAGTAGCTGGAACTAGAGGCACCACATGCTACCATGCCTGGCTAATTTACACACACACACACACACACACCTGGGCTCAGGCAGTCTTCCCTCCTCAGCCTCTAGTAGCTGGAACTAGAGGCACCACATGCTACCATGCCTGGCTAATTTACACACACACACACACACACACCTGGGCTCAGGCAGTCTTCCCTCCTCAGCCTCTAGTAGCTGGAACTAGAGGCACCACATGCTACCATGCCTGGCTAATTTACACACACACACATACACACACACACACACACACGGGAGTATTGCTATGTTGCCAGGCTGGTCTCAAACTCTTGGCCTCAAGTGATCCTCCTGCCTTGGCTTCCCAAAGTGCTGGGATTACAGGCATGAGCCACTGTGTCCGACCAGGCTTTAGTTTTGATGAATCTTTTTATCATTAACATTTCGTAATTATAGAGTCTATGATTATAGATGGATATCTGATATCCAGGTATCACTAACTTGAACCCAGACAGACTGTTGTAATGATGGGTCTCAATGGATATTATGTTTGTGTAGTTGGGGCATGGTGCTGATGGATCTAGGGCTGTTGGCTTGGTTTCCTCAGGGGCTAAATAATGTCACAGAGATCTCTGTTCCCCAGGCAGATTGTACTCTTCATCACCATCACCATCTAAAGAATCTCGGTTTGTTGTCCCAGCCTGAGTTCAACTACATAACACTTAGAAAAGGAGAGCTAGGGCCGGGCGCGGTGGCTCAAGCCTGTAATCCTAGCTCTCTGGGAGGCCGAGGTGGGCGGATCATTTGAGCTCAGGAGTTCGAGACCAGCCTGAGCAAGAGCGAGACCCCACCTCTACTATAAATAGAAAGAAATTAATTGGCCAACTAATATATATAGAAAAAATTAGCCGGGCATGGTGGCACATGCCTGTAGTCCCAGCTACTTGGGAGGCTGAGGCAGCAGGATTGCTTGAGCCCAGGAGTTTGAGGTTGCTGTGAGCTAGGCTGACGCCACGGCACTCACTCTAGCCTGGGCAACAAAGTGAGACTCTGTCTCAAA
>VSMD01045544.1:0-62403 GCA_008750895.1 Mirza zaza
AAGTGGGTTCAGGGCTTTCTGGCGCCGCCCCGTCCCCCTCAGGACAAGTGGGTTCAGGGCTTTCTGGCGCCGCCCCGTCCCCCTCAGGACAAGTGGGTTCAGGGTTTTCTGGCGCCGCCCCGTCCCCCTCAGGACAAGTGGGTTCAGGGTTTTCTGGCGCCGCCCCGTCCCCCTCAGGACAAGTGGGTTCAGGGCTTTCTGGCGCCGCCCCGTCCCCCTCAGGACAAGTGGGTTCAGGGCTTTCTCGCTGCCCTTTTACCCCCAAGAGAGGCCTGCGGACAGGGACGCGCTCGGGAGCCTGCACAGACGCCCAGGGCAGCGCTGTCCACAGTCTGCCCGCAGTAGCGACCTGCGCGTCCACCGACGCAGGAAGGACACACCGACCGCCGCCTGCCCGCAACAGCCTGACGCGGCCGGGACAGGGAACGCAGCACCAGTGCCCGGGACGTGGACGGACCTCGAAACCAGGACGCTCAGAGGAAGCGGCCCGACACGAAGGCCACGCGATTCCGCCTGCGGGAAGCGCCCAGGACACGCAGAGCCACAGAGACAGGAGGCAGACGGGCGGCTGCCCGGGGCCGGGGGGAGGGGCTGCTGATGGGACGGAGCTTCCTCCTGGGTGACAGAAAGAGGCGGCGGCCGCACAAAACCGAGGATGTGCTGCACGCCGAGGAACCGCGTACCTCACGGTGGCCAGTTTCACGTGATGTGAATTTCCACTCAGCGAGGTGAAAAAGGACAGGCCTGGCCCGGGCGTGCGGCCGGGTCCCGGCACCCCGGCGGACAGGTCCTGCCAGGGACGGCAGGGCCGCGAGGACGCCGGCTCACCTGCCGCGCGATGTTCTGCACCAGCTTGTCCATGGTGAAGCCGATGTAGGCGTGGATGGTGAACATCTCCCGCAGCGTGTCCTCGTACTGCGTGGGGTCGATGCTGCCCTCCAGCAGGCTGCGCACCATGTCCAGGAAGGCCGGGTAGTACTCCTCCAGCTCCACCTCACCTGGGGCGGCGGGGACGCACGGCGCTGCCGTTCACTCGCTGCCCAGCCAAGCCCCGCACCCCGGGCACCCCTGAGAGGCCCGGCGGCCCTCACTGGCCACCCTGGGACAGACCGGGGAACACCAGGGTCCACCGCCAGCCACCCGCCACCCAGGCTGCCGTCTACTCTCGGCCCTGTGACCGGGCCACGGCAACCAGAGAGCCACGGAGCGGCCACGGTAGCGTGACACGCCCAGGGGAGGCCGGTGGGGAACGCAGGCTCCTGCCCAGTCAGCCACTGCACGCAGGGACGGCACCACCGCTGGGGAGACTAGGAGAGGCTGGGCAAGAGGCGCTCGGGGACCTCCGTCTTATGTGGGTAATTTCCCGCGTGAATCACATAATTACTTTGGGATGAAAAATCAGAAAAAACCACAACAGGACGTCTCAGGAAAGGAGCCCCGACCCCGGGCGCCCCGGCCCCGGGAGCCTTACTGGGCTGCTTCAGCCGCAGCTCCATGGCGGGGTCGCTGCCCTTCTCCCGGCGGCCCTCGCAGAGCAGCTTCTCGCGCTCCTTCTCCGCGCGGTACTCCAGCAGCTGCTTCTGCGCCTGGCGGTAGATCCTGAGCAGCCGCGAGCACAGGGTCTGGTGCAGCCGCAGGAAGAAGTACCAGTTGTTGTTGGCGAAGAAGAGGCTGTACACGTCGTCCAGGGGCTTGGGCGGCGGTGGGGGCGGGGGCGGGGGGGGGGGGCGGCTGCTCGGGGGCCGGCATGTCCCCGAAGGCCTCCTTCTCCTCTGGGGGGCTGCCCTGCGGCCCCGGTGCCGGCTTTTTCCGCTCGCCGGGGTCGGCGCCCTGCCCCGGGGGGCCGTCCCGGTCCTCGTCGGCCGACTCCTCCGAGGCGCCCAGGTCCAGCTGCTGGGAGAAGAAGAGGCTGGGCACGAACTGGTGCAGCAGCTGGTGGATGGTGCCCTGGTCCTCCTTCTGGATGGCCGGCTGCCGCTTCACGTAGTAGCTGATGAGCGCCGCCGCGTCCTCCAGGATCTGCCGGTCCTCGTACACGAAGATGAGGTGCGGCTCGCTGGAGGGGGCGCTCCGGCCCTCCGAGTGCTGCTCCTGGTGCTGCAGCGGGAGGGGGGGCGTTGGGGGGGTGACCCAGCACCAGGGGCCCCCACGCCGCCCGCGGAGCTCCCTGTTCCTGCGCTGCCCGGAGAGGGGCGGGTGACCGCTGTCGGCGAACGGCAGGGTCTGGGGCAGGCGGGTCGCGTGCCCTGACCCCACGTGAAGCCCCTCATGTTCCCAGCCCCCTCCCGAAGGCAAGGCAGCCCCGGGTCCCCACAGGACCTCAGACGGCAAGCTGGGTGGGGGGCGCTGAGGACCATGGGGCAATGGCGCCCAGCCATGCGTCCTTGCCGTCACCGCCATCGGCACCCCACCCGCTCCCCTCACCCGCCCACTCCGACCCTCTCCCCATGCGTCCAAAGCAATTTGGCCAAAAGGAGCTCGGTCGCCCCGGGACCCCTCCTGGGCATTCCCAAGCCACTCAAAGGCCCCGACACCTGCGGGACGAAGACTGGGGGCGCCTCCCCCTTCCCCCGGCCGGGCCTCAGCTTTCTGGGGTGGACGAGCCATGTGTCTTCTCGCCCCTGGCTGTGCTGCTTTGCTAAACGTGCGTTTTTTCTGGCAGTCTGAGCTGTCCTGTCCTCCCCCCGCAGGGCAGCGTGGGGCGTGGTGGGGCCCGAGCACAGGGAGGGCTGCCAGGCTGGGACCACGGGCAGCCCCAGCCCGCGTGTGACCGGCCCCTCCTATCGCTTGCTAAGTCCCACGTGTCCCACCCATGCCTAGAACACCCTCAAAGTCCTTTTGACGTCCTCTCTGGGCAGGTCCAATGCACGTGACGTAATGCACGTGCTATGCAACCCTGCGCTGCAAACCACGGGTCGGCACCAGGGTCTGACGCCAGAACGCGTGGAGAATCTGCACCTGCGGAGACTGCCTCAGCGCCCCCCACCCCCCAGAGGTCCCAGGAACTTGGTGGTGACACTGGTGGGTGTCAAGGGCCATGTCGCCAGCCCTGCAGGCACCTAGGCCCCCTGGGGCTGGTCCTGGTGTCGAGGCCCCACCGGGGACTAATGCGAGGACGCCAGGCGGCTCCTGGGTGGGCCTGGGGCCCGGGGCCCGGCGGGAGCGGAGGGAGGGAGGGAGGGAGGGAGGGAGGGAGGTGTCTCCAGGGCTGACGCACTCTGGGCAGGCCCCACCTGCCGGCCAGGAGGCCCTGGGCCAGCAGCCTGGCTCCCCCCGACCCCCAACCTCTGCACCGCAAAGGGAGATGTGGGCGTCGCTGCACAGCTACGTGGGAACGAGGGAGACCCTGAGGGCCGCCTGCCCCGGTGGGCATCCAGGCAACCACGTCCCTTCCCCATCCCGCGATCTGGGCACTGCCCAGCCAGGGTGCAATGCCCCCCTCCCGGCAGGAGAGGCTGCTCCCGCCACCTCCCCGCCCAGGCTCCCGCACATTTGTGAAAATTCCCAAATCCTCGAAACCCCGCTCGGCTCAATTCACGATCCCTGCAGACACAGGGATCCTCACCTCGCCACAGCCCTGCACGGGCGACGCCAGTAGCCCTGCCTGACTGCGGGGGAGACTGAGGCACGGGGGAGACTGAGGCGCGGGGGAGACTGAGGCGCGGGGGAGACTGAGGCGCGGGGGAGACTGAGGCAGGGAGACCCGGCAACCTGCCTGTGGCGGCCGGGAGGGCCTTACCTCGTCGTAGACGCTCTCGATCTCGTTGAGCAGGCTCTTGGAGCGCAGGGCCTTCGTGTCGTTCTGCTTGAAGTTCACGGCCTGGTGGTCGAGGGACTTGAGGTACGCCTTCTCGTACTGCTCCCGCCAGACCTTGTTGAAGCCCTGCTGTGCCTCCCGCCACTCCTCCTCCTTGGCCTTCAGCCTGCGGGGGAGAGGGGCTCAGCGCGGGGACCACCGGGGCACCCTCCTCGGAGCTTCTGACGCCGGCCTGGCCCACCCTGCCCCCCTCTGGACCTGACTGCGGCCGGCAGAACCCAGGCTGCGCTGCGTCAAAGCCGAGGAGGGGAGGGGAGACCCTACGGAACCCAGCCCCCGGCACACTCCGTGTAGCTGCCAGCGTGGCCGCCCGGCCCCCTGGCTCCACGCCCCGAGAGGCACCAGCTTGGGAACCCCAGGTCTCGCACGGCGCCGGCCTGGGAGTGGCCGCCGGACAAACACCTGCTCGCTAGCCTGGCCGGGGTCCGGGCCGTGTCACTACATAGGAAGCGCGCTGTGGTGCAAAGCGGTCCCCCGTGTTTGCAGGAGTTACTGGCGTGTCTGGACACGGCTGTGATTACACGCGTCGTGGAAGGTCCCAGAAGGTCAGGACAGGAGGGAAGACTGGGAGGCGCTGAGCCAGCGCGGCCCTGGGGACCCCCTAGGGTGGCGCCTGCCGACAGACGGCGCTCAGCAGCTCTCTGGGGGCTCCCACGACAGGTGGTGGGGGGCACCGTGGGACACCTTTTCAGGACGACGGGGACGGCGGTGACGGGGTTCTTCTTGAGGCTCTCGACGATCTCCGGGGCCTTGTCACCGTAGATGCGGTGGATGGCGCGCCGCTGGATCACCTCCGACGTGCCCCCCAGCGAGTCGTCCAGGCGGAACTTCTCCTGGTCTTCCGGCGCCATCCGCGACAGCTTCTTCTGCACGCTCTCCAGCACCCGGATGGTGGCCAGGTTGGTCTCCAGGACGACGTCTAACTGCGGGAAGGCAGGCGCGAGGAGCTCAGCCGCCGGGGGGCGCCAGGGACGCCTGTAAGCAGCGGCCCTGACAGGCCCGGCGAGGACTCGGGTGGGCACCGCGGGTTCTGGGGCGACCGAGTCCCTCAGCCGCCCACCGCAGCGGCAGCGTCCAGCAGCCAGAACGGGGGCCCCGTCCAGAGAGGGACGCGGGTCCCACCCTCCGCCGGGACATCCAAAGGACGGGACCCGCGGTGCCCACGGCCCCTGGCCACGCGCAGGCCGCCATGCGGGGGCAATGCCCACCCCAAGGGGTTACCTGCCGCGCAATTCCTCCGACACAACCTGCCTGGAGTGTCGCAGCAACGGGTGGGGACAGGGTGGGTGGGGCGGGGCTGGGGATGGGGCTGCTCCCCATCGCCCTTGGTGGTGGGGACGCCGACTCCCACAGGTGACAAGAGAACACAAGACCGAGCACGCGGCCACACACAGCACACACGTGTACAAATGCACAGGCACACACGTGTGCGAGTCAGACCGGGGAGGCGGAGTGTGGCCGGCGGGTCGCAGCAATGTCAGCGCCAGCCGTGACCAAGTACCCGAGTCCCACGGGGCGTCAGACCTGCCCTGGAGGAGCGGGGACGGGGCCCAGGCTCTCTGTTATTTCTTATGCTGCATGTGACTCTGCCATGATGCCGATAAAAAATTTCAATTAAAAAATGAGCCAAATTTAAATTGAAAACTTTTTTGGGGGGGGACAGAGTCTCGCTCTGTTGCCCAGGCTAGAGTGAGTGCCGTGGCGTCAGCCTCACTCACAGCAACCTCGGACTCCTGGGCTCAAGCGATCCTCCTGCCTCAGCCTCCCGAGTAGCTGGGACTACAGCCATGCGCCACCATGCCCGGCTAATTTTTACTATATATTTGTAGTAGTCCAGCTAATTTCTTTCTATTTTTAGTAGAGATGGGGTCTTGCTCTTGCTCAGGCTGGCCTCAAACCCCTGAACTCAAACGATCCTCCCACCTCGGCCTCCCAGAGTGCTGGGATTACAGGCGTGAGCCACCACACCAGGCCTAAAAACTTTTAAAACAAACAAAAAGTGCCATCCTGCAGCCTGCCCAGAGGCTAGCAAGGGCTGGCAGAAATGGAAGCGTCTGGAAGCCGCCTGCCCCCTGCTGGAAAGTGCTGGAACCCTCGTTCCTGCAAAGGAGCCTGGGAAGGAGGACCAGGGTGCATCCACGCGGGGACGCAGGGAGGTCACAGCCCGCCCAGGGCGCGACACCCGGCACACACACCTCGAAACGCTCATCCTCACAGCGGTGCAGCTGCTCCTCATACGGCGTCTTCTTGGAGCTGACGAAGGTGGAGTCTTCCGACCAGGAGGGGAAGGAGACCCAGGTGTCGTTCAGCACCTGCACACAGAGCACACGCTGTGACCGGCGCGGCGGGCCCGGCGGCACACACCGCTCCCTCTGCCGCCCGGCGTGGAAGACGGGCAGACACGTGACGCCACCCCGATCATGTTCTGGGCGACGGCCTTATCACACAGAGGGTAAGATTAACTTTAAAGTTTTCAAGGGAAAATAGGACTCCGGTCAAGTGAACACATTATACTGCGGCCGTCCCCTGGCGTCTGCAGAGCACTGGTTCCAGGACCCCCTCGGCTGCCCAAATCCTTGGATATCCAAACCTCTGCTGTGAAACGGCCCCGCACTCGCATGTAACCTGACGCATCCTCCCGTGTATTTCAAATCACCCCTCGATTACTTATAGTACCTAGTACAACGTAAATGCTACAGAAATAGTTGCCACACCGTACTGCTTTTATATTTGGGATTACTTTTGTTATGTTCTTTTTCATTCCCAGATATTTTCGATCCAAGGTGGGTGTATCCGTGGATGCAGCCCCAGGCGAAGCTAAGAGCTGACTGTGCGACTGGCAGACTCTCCCTGGAAAGGGCCTGGTGACAAGGCTTTGCATGCCATCTGGGATGAATACTCAAGTCTGCCTTTGCAGTGAGAAGACGGCCGCAGGCAATATGTAAATGAATGGTCACGGCTGTGAGCCAATAAAACTTTATTTATAAACCACAAGCAGCGGGCCGGGGCCCACGGGCCACAGTTTTGCTGACCCCTGCACTGTATCTTGGAATCCAGCAGGTACTCTTGAATTCTGGACAAGCAGTAATCATCTGTCCATGAACCCTGAAGAAGTGTCCAATGGTCAAGCTAAATAGAAACATACTGGGGTCAGCGAACCTGGACACAGCAGGATCCTACAGCAAGGAACCTACGCCTCATAACGGAGGAATGAGCCACACTTCACACTGTCGACGTGTGCTCTGTGTCTTGCCAAAACTACCAGCACGTATGATACTGGTGTGTATTCTCAGGCAGATTTTGCTGGGCCGCATCCCAGCACCACCCATTATCCGATATTTTGGGGGGCTGAGCACTGGGTCTTTTATCTACGAGATGCGGGGCACGCAGTGTTGGCTGGGGAGGGGTGGGGGGGGCGCCATACCCGCCGAGCCCCAGGGAGCACTACCTCCTTGCAGATGGCTGTCCTCCCGCTGCACTTGGGCTGCTGGTAGGTTTTGGGGAGCGCCCGGTAGCTGGATCCGATGCGCTTGCAAGATGCGTAGTCGATTTCCCGGCTTATTCCGTCCCCAGACCTGTCGCTCATGGGAGGCGCAAACGACAGCTCTTTCACCCCCAGGAAGGACTTGAACTGTGCAAAGAGTTCTGGAAATTTCCTTCAAAGACAAAGACAAAAGGTAAGGTGGTATCCATGGGACCCTCTGAGAGGGCTCTGGGGACTTCAGAATGGCTTCACATGGACGCCGAGGTTAGAGACAGTCAGAATTCATCGTCACGTCCCAGAGGGACTGAGAGGCGGAACCAGGCGTCAGCTGCACATAAAGACCCTGCAGGTCCCCGGGTGTGGTGTGACTCTGGTCCACACTGTGCCAGCACCCTGTGCTGAGTTAAACAAAAAACTGGGGGTTGGGGGGAGGTGTAGCCCAGCCTGACCGTGTGACCCCGTTTATGAGAAACCCGACAGCCACACGCACACCCAGAAGGCAAGGATGAGCAAAGAGCCACACTTTGCGGCTCTGGGGGCAGAGCACCCCAGACTCTGCCCAAACCGCACACCTAGCTCACTTATGAGGGCCTGTCCCAGGCCAAGGAAGAGGGATTCCACCTTAGCCTCAACCTTCTCAGCTTTAAATCAGGACTAGAGAGGCCGGGTACGGTGGCCCACGCCTGTAATCCCAGCACTCTGGGATGCCGAGGCGGGAGGATTGCTTGAGGCCAGGAGTTCGAGACCAGCCTGAGCAAGAGCGAGACCCCGTCTCTACTAAAACTAGAAAAACTAGCCGGGCATGGTGGCGCACGCCTGTAGTCCCAGCTACTCGGGAGGCTGAGGCAAGAGATTCCCCTGAGCCCAGGAGTCTGAGGTTGCTGTGAGCTATGATGACACCACTGCACTCCAGCCCAGGTGACAGAGCAAAACTCTGTCTCAAAAAAAGCAGCAGTAAGGCCTAGAATCAGAGGGAAAGAAACTCAGGGATGAAAAGAGGCTCATGGGACGTAACAGAACAAAACCCTGACAGGGTGTCTAGCAATGCCCACCTGGCACCCAGCACGATCGGCGCAGGAGGCAACCGGCCCCAAAGTCTGGACATCCTCAAGTCGAGACAGGCAGGGACTGGGATGGCATGTGGAGGGGTCCCTAGGCCAGGTGAAGGTCTGTTTCTGGCCCAGGGGTGGGGACTAGGGTGCCTGCCTAATAATGACACATTAAGCCATTTGTCTATCATGTGGCTTCCCGGATCTGTATTTCATTTTACATCAGAAAAAAGTCTCACAGGAAGGATTTTTTAAATTGATGGAAAGCGGAAAGCGGCTTACACAGTACTGCCTGGGTTGTTTCAAAGGCTGAACAGGCCAATCACGTATAATGTGCAATCAAAATGTACAAGATCCATTTTTTTTTTTTTTTTTTTTTGAGATAGGGTGTCACTTCGATGCCTGGGCTGGAGTGCGATGGTGTCACCACAGCTCGCTGCAACCTCAAACTCCTGGGCTCAAGCAATCCTCCTGCCTCAGCCTCCCGAGTAGCTGGGACTACAGGTGCATGCCATCACCCTAAGTTTTTTATTTTTTGTAAAGACAGAGTCTCACTATGTTGCCCAGGCTGGTCTCGAACTCTTAGCCTCCCCACTTGGCCTCTCAAAGTGCTGAGATTACAGGCGTGAGCCGTGGCACCCAGCCCAGAGTCCCATTTAAAAAAAAAAAAATCTTCATTTATATTTTTTTCTGATGTTCCTCCTTTGTTTAGGCAGATCCAAGTTTATGACTTAAATACTTTCCTTCTGCCTAAAGAAAAATTTTTTTTTTTGAGAGATGCTATTTTAAGAGTCCTACAGGCAGAGCCCACCTGGAGCTCTCAGGAGCCCTGGGGAAACTCCAGTAGGTACATTTATACTCCCCAACTCACACGCCATCAGCCCCGAGAGCCCGAGAGGGGGCGTGCGCGTGCGCAGCTGCCACTCTGCCCAGCAGGCCCCTCCCTCGGCTGCCCTGGTCACCGGGCGCGGGAACTTCCTCCTGCTAACGAGGCTCCTCCCCGCATAGCTGCGGCCCAGTTCTACGTGGGAGAGCTTTTGCAAGCATTTACGGGCTGGCTCTCCGGGGAATCACGCTGGCTGTGAGCGAGCCCGTCCTGGAAGGCTGTCCCCTGCGTGGCTCCGCTAACGCACATTTTGTGATTATAAATTTTCGAGGAGAACAGATGGGTGGTTGCCCGGGTCTGAAACGGACCTGGGCTGAGGCAGGGTTTGGGGGATGGAAAGAAAAGGTCCACGCGCGGCCCTGGAGCCACTGGGTGTCTCCCTGCGGCAGAGGCACAAAGCTCACGGTGACAACACAGAGCAAAGCATGCACGCGCGAATCGGGGCAGACGACGGGGGCAGAAGAGGGCGGCGGGCCACGTGAGCATCAACACAGTGAGTCACGGTCGCATCATCGACAGGCTCGCTCTCGGGAACTGCGACTTTAGGCAAAATGAGAATAACGACACCAACGTGACCACAGGCTGGTCGACGTCAGTAAGAGTGAAGTCCCCACAGCACGTTTCTGGGCACAAAACACACCACCCAACTGTAAATAAGGACGAAAACACTTCTGCTACTACAGACTGAAATAAACGTAAGCTACGCACGCAGTTCGGAAAGCCGAACGACGACAAGCGAGGTAAGGACTTACCCGGTGATTCCGGTTTAGGGTCCCGGGTGCCCAGAGCCCGTCCGGGGAGCTCGGGGCCCAGCGGGCACTGACCTGGAGGGGACGCCCTCCCGTCCCAGGTGGGGGAGCCTAGGGAAACAAAGCCCCGGGAGCCCGGCGCCGGCCGCTCACCCTAGGAACGGGCTGACGAGCTGCAGGAGCTCGGAGCCGGACACCAGCTCCTGGTTGAAGAGCGCGATGCAGCGGAGGAAGTTCTCGTACACCTCCTGGCTCTTCAGCACCCTGCGCACCTGCGGGGAGAGCGCGGGCCGCCGTGAGCCCCTGCTCCTCCACCCCCGCTCCTCCGCCCCCGCCGGAGTCACATGCCACGAGCCAGCAGCACGACGCGCCTCGCAGGAGCGGCTGCGGCGTGTGAGCGCACGCCGTCTCGCCGGAGCTGCCGGGGCCCACGCGGGAGCTCCAGACACCCCGCATTTAGGAGGAGTCGCACAGCTGCAGAGCAGCAGACGTGTGGGTCCTCAAAGCCGGCTTGGACCCTCGGCTCCGACCTCCCCGTCTCGGCCTCCGCCCACCGCTCCGCCGTGCCTGCACCCCACGAGGGCCCGCTCCCTCCCGTGGGGACAGCTGGGGCCGGCCCCTCCTCCCGGCCTGGCTGCCCCCCCGCCCCGTGGCCCAGGCTCAGCAAGGCCTGCCCAGGTGGGGGCAGCCCCAGGAGGCATCGGCCCAGCGGCTGGACCCGGCACCCCCGAGACAGAAGCTGAGGGGGCCGCCCTCACCTTATCGAAGAAGGAGAACTCCTGCAGGGTCCCGTACTTGCCCACGGCGGCGATGGACAGGTCTTTAGTGCCGCGGAGCTTCATTTTCTTCTGTGGAGAGAGAGTCCGCACAGTTAACGCCCCGTGTGGCCCCCGACGGCCTCTGTCCGTCTCTGACACCGCCCTGACCACGCTACGACCCAGCTCCCCCGACGGAACCGCCGTGAGGTGCTCAGTGGGGGATGGGCAGCAGCCTCCCTGTCGCCCAGGACCCCAAACGATGCCCTCGGAACGGCCTGCTGATGCTCGTGGTGCCCGGCGTGTGGGGTGAGGGCGTGCTTCCCAGGGCAGCCTCGGCCCCTGTGAGCTGGGGAGGGCCGCACCACCACCCCGCCAGATCTGGGGTCTAAATCTCGGCAGTTCAGGGCTTTGGGGAACGAGCGGGAAAGCCACTGAGTCGGAATAGCAAGGGGGACGTGCCCTGGACGCGGTGACCTCAGAACCCCTCCTGCCCCTGCTTTGCCCACGGGCTGAGGCGGTGACAGCGAGGGGCCAGGAGGGTGGCGCTGGCGAGCCGGGTTCCATGTCCCTGTGAAGGCCGTCCCTGAGCGGGGCCCAGCCCCAGCGCGGCCGTACACCGTCCCGGACGCTGCACTCGCAGCCAGAGCCCCGCCAAGGGCCTGAGGGATGAGGAGGGTGAGTCGGGAGGGCACGGGGGCCGGCCTGAGGGGCCACTGAGGGGCCAACGGCCCGGACGTCAAGATGGACAGCAGCAGTAGCGGTTATAGCCCCGAGCCCATGTTGATACAAATGAACAAACAGGGAAGAAGACAGAGTTCCTCCTTACGGTAGAAAGACAACTGCCAGACGGACAAGGAACGATGGAACTAGAACCGCCGGCGACAGGAGCTGGGTCTCGGCCCCACTTGCCCTCAGCGGTGCAGTGAGGAACCCGCGCAACTGTGCGCGGCAGGCTTGCCTGTGAAAGAGCCCCGACGGTGACGGGAGCACACCGTACCGTTTCTTCTGACCTTGGGGGTGACCCTGCTCCTCTTCCTCCTTACAACACTCCCGTGAGACTCAGAGACAGGCCAACGGCCACCTTAGAGGGGAGTCAGTGTCCCAAGGTCGCACGGCTGGTGAACCTCAAGCCAAACCAGGGTCCGGCCCCTGCCCCTGCCCCGGGCCCATCTCTGCACTTGCTGCCCGGTCGCCTCCAGGGAAGGCCAGGCTCTCGGGAGCCCGCGCGGACGGTGGCGCAGACGGCGACACGCACGGCTGACGGTTACCTTGGCGGGCGCGGACACGGGCCGGAGGAGCGAGGGCCGGGAGCGCTTCTTGCTGTGTTCCAGACCCTTCTCGTGTTCGCTCTTCTGGACGCTGTTCATCTCGCACGGCCCGTTCCCCGTGAACTGCAGACACAAACGCGGGCGGCGGTCAGCGCTGGAGCCACGGGGCCGGGGGTGTCTGAGCGCACAGAGCTGCCCGCGGCTTGGCCGGGCCCGAGCAGGCTCTGTGTGCAGCAGGTGACGCCGGTGAGACGCTCAGGTCCACCGAGAAGGGGCCTGGGCACCGAATCCCAGAGGAGGCCCGAGCACGGCCTGCGTGGAGGAGGGAGGGGAGGGCGAGCTGGGTCTGCTGGCACAGTGGATCACCCCGCCGACCACCGGCAGGCTCTCGCCGCAGCACGTCGGCGCCACAGAAACGCGAGGCACAGTGGGCACGGAAACAGGCGGCAGGAGGAAGCGGCCCACTCTCACCAGGTCACGGTGGGGCCCTGGAGCCGGGCTTTTAACTGATCCCCGTGAATGGAGGATGCCTCCTGGGGCAATGACACGACCCTCGTGGAGCTGTGGCAGGAGCGGGGCCTCCTCCCTCCTAGGCTCCAGCCATCAACCAACAGGTCTGGGACGCTCACCCCAAGCAGGGTCCCTACCTACAGCGTGCTGACGGTATTTGTGGAGAGTGGTTCTGGAACAATCCATGCAGGATTTGCATCTGCATGAACGCACCACAAGCTGGAGGAGGCAGGAGACGGACGGACAGACAGCAGGTTCCCTGCAGGCCGTGGGCAGGGCCAGAGAGGCCCCGCAGCGTTCCGAGCCCCCTCGACCGCCCCCGCTGTATCCCCGGTTCCTACACCACCACGGGCCGGGACACGGCGACACCACGCAAAGCCGCGTCATCAGCCTGAAGCACGGATGAGATGACCATCGTGGGGCCCTGAACAAAACAGCTGGCAGCCATCAGACACGATGAGGCAGCCGGCTCTGGTTGCTACTGGGGACAGGTATACCCGGCATATGAAGTGAAAAAGAAAAAGAAACAAAAACCCTCCACAAAACCCAAGGGGCAGAATGAACAAGATGGCGTTTGTTACTTCTATTAATATTTAGACGTAAGCATTTGTCTGCAGATGCAGGGGAAATTTCTGGGAAGATACATAAGACACTTGCTAGAGCTGATCTCAGGAAAGAATGACTGGGAACTGAGTCAAGGATGGAAGTCTGCGGGTTATACCTGATACCCTTGCTAATGCTTGGTTTTTTTCATAAGCGTGCACCATTTTTACAATAATAATAAAGACCTACTATCTAGCCACAGGCAAGACCTGTCCCTTAGGGAATTAAACTTGCGTGGGGAATAATTACCCAAAGACTCAAGGCTATTCCAAAAACCGTAAGTGGAGAAACTGCCATCCGTGTAATGATTCTCCACTAGTATTTGTCTTTGTAGATCCTAGAACAGGGGCAAACATCAGTTCCCAAAAGGGGCAGCCAGGTGGTGACATGACATGTGCAGAGTAGGACTGGGGAGAGGCAGGGGACACCTGCTGCTCACCAAGCGGGTATCACCCATCTTCTCCCAAGGGTTCACATGGCTCTCGATTTTCAGTCAAACGTCCCAATTTGTGAATGCTTGAGCCAGATAGACCCCAGAAACCACCTAGACCAGGGGCTGGCAAATTAACCATGTTAGGGCCTGTTTTGGGAAATTTTACTGGTACCCAGCCATGCCCATTTGTTTTGTCAATAAAGATTTATTGGTACCCAGCCACACCCATTCATTTTATGAATAAAGTTTTATTGGCACATAGCCACGCCTATTCACTGACGTATGAGTACGTTCCATGGCCGCTTTTGAGCTACTACTAGTCTTTGCAGCAGAGGTCAACTGGCTTGCAAAGCCTGAACGATTAACTGTCTGGCCCTTTATAGGAAAAGTTTGCCGACACCTGATCTAGGCCAAACGGTTGATTTTAGTTAGGACAATGCCAGATTTCATCCTTGCTTTCTTCTACCTGCAGTTTTAACAGACGTCCCAAAATTAATAGAAAAGATTGTGAAGGGTATAACCTCAGTCACAACAAAAGGTATAGTGGGTGTTTTTAGTAATTTTGAAAAGTTGATACAATCTTTCTAAATGTACAAGATAGCTCTAATCATCCAGTTTACACTAAAAATATTTGCTGAATTGATTTTTAAAAATGCCATTTAAAGAAACTGTGTGGCAGGCAGTTTTCTGAGGGAAATAATTTTTCTAGGGTGATTTTGAAAGGACCAACTTTTTAACTTCGTAAATGCCAGCCTTGTCCACCAGGGGCCGCCGTGGCCACAGCCATCAGAGGACAAGAGGCTCCAGGGCTTGCAGATGACGGCTGGGATGAAGGCTCAGAGCTAAGGCTGCCCTTGCCGCAGGACTACGCAGGGCTGGGCGGGTGGTGAGGCTGCTGGTTCGATCAGTGACCAAGTGTCCACTGTGCACGGCCCCCACAGCCTGGCAGACGGGGCTCCCTTCCCGCCGCGCCCCATCTCAGAACCAGCTTCTCTGTGCAACTGCCGACTTAGGACGTTGGAGCCCCTTCCCTGAGGAATCTTCCAAGCATGCTAGTGGGAGACATCCTCACAGCCACCTCCTAGATGAGGAAGCTGAGGGCGACATGCCAGGCTCCCGAAACCAGGAGGTGACAAGGCCAGACAGGAACCAGGTGCACGACCACGAGCCCTGGCTCCAGGCACCACACCCGCCACCCCCTGCCAAGGCAGGGCCAGGCACCAATCCAGAACACCTCCAGCTGTGGAGCGAGGGTGAGCCCTGGGCCCCGGCCGGCCGTCCGCTATGGCAGCCGCAGCTGGCGCAGGCCACGAGGGCTGGACTGTCCTCGCCCCATCACTCCGCACCGTGAGCCGGGGACGCCGTGTGCACCCATCTCCTTGCAGGGACGGAGAAGAGCTGTTGACACTGAGTCAGAGCTGAGCGGCGAGACCCGGATCCGAGAGGATGGGACCCGATGCGGGAGGACGCGGCCTCACGGCCTGGGTGACGGCACTTGGCCCGGCTGCTGGGGACCAGGAGGCTGAACAGCCGCCACCTGGGGCTGCACCAGCACCACAGGTGTGAGGCGGGAGGGAGGCAGGGAGCCCCCTCTGCTCCGAGTGGCCACGAGGCCCTGGGAGGGACCCGACGTGCAGCAAGGCAGGGCTGACGCCAGGATTCCCAAGGGAGAGGGGAGAAAACCTCAGAGCTCACATCGTATGCAGAAGTGAACTGAAAGCTTTTCCTCTAGGATCAGGAACAAGGCAAAGACACCGCTGTCCCCACTGCTATTCAGCAGAGTTCTGGGAGGCCTTGCCAGGGTAATCAGGCAAGAGAAAGAAGGAAAAGACATCCACACTGGAAAGAGAAAAGGGAAAAAACTATCTCTATTTGCAGATGACATGATCTGATATATAGGAAATCGTGAAGAGCCTATGAAAACTATTAAAGCTAATAAACAAGTTCAGCAAAGTTGCAGGACACAAGATCAACACGACAAAGATCAGTGGTGTTTCTATAAACACTAGCAATGAGCAATCCAAAAACAAAATTTAAAAAAATGTTTCCATTTACAATTGTGTCAATAAGAGTAACATACTTGGGAATAAATTTAACCATGGAGGTGCAAAACTTGTACACCGAAAACTATAAAATTCTGCCAAGGGAATTGAAAGATGATATACATAAATGGAGAGACTGTGTTCGTAGATTGAAAGACTTAACTGTTGTCAAATGGCAACATTCCCCAAGGTGATCTAAGGATTCAATGAGTCTCCATCGAAATTGCAATGGCCGTTTTCATAGAAATGTAAAAAGCTGATTTTCAAATGCATACGGAATTGCAAGGGGTGCTGAACACCAAAACAATCTTGAAAAGGAACAAAGTTGGAAGGCACACTTCCTGATTTCAAACTGACTATAAAGTTACAGTGATCAAAACAGTGTGGTACTGACGTAAGAACAGACACACAGACCAATGGCTTAGAAGTGAGAGTTCCAAAATAAAACCATACAACTATAGTCGATGCATTTTCAACAGCGGTGCCAAGATCATTCACAAGGGGAAAGAATAGTTTTTTCAACAAATACTGCCAGGACAACTGGATCTCCATTTGCAGAAGAATGAATTTGGACCCCTACCTCACACCAGATACAAAAATTAACTCCAAATGGGTCGATGACCTAAATATGAGAGCTATAATTATAAAACTGTTAGAAGAAAACACACGAGGGTAAACCTTCATGATCTTGACTTGGCAATAATTTCTTAGATTTCACATTAAAAGCATGAGCAACATAAAAAATCAGATAAATTGGACTTCTTCAAAATTAAAAACTTTTGTGCATCAAAGGACACTAACAAGAAAGCAAGACAACCTACAGAATGGAAGAGAATATCTGCAAATCATACCTTGATAAGGGTCTCATTTCAGAATACACAAAGAAATCCTATAACTCAACAACAACAACAACAAAAACAAATTTAAAAATTAGCAAAGGACTTGAATACACACTTCTCCAAAGAAGATGCATTGCTAGAAAGGATGCTCAACATCATTAGTCATCGGGGAAATGCAAATCGAAACCACGATGCCATGTGATATCACACTGATTGTGACGGCTATAACACACACACACGCACACACAGAGAAAACCAGAAAATAAGCGCTGGCCAGAAGGCAGACCCCAGCCCGCTGCTGCTGGGAATGTAAGATGGTGTAGCCACCCTGCAAAACAGTTTGGAGGTTCTTCAGGAAGTTCAACACAGGATTAGTGTAGGACCCCGAGATTCCACTGCTGGGTGTAAACCGAGAGAAGTGAGAACAGGTGACCAAACAAGTCCTCGTACACGAACGCGCACAGCAGCACCATTCACCGCAGCCAGCAGGCCCAGGCAGCACCAACGCCCATCAACAGATAAAGGGACCGGATAAATGCAATGTGGTGTGCCCACACGCGGGAGCATCTGATCATAAAAAGGAAGGAACCTTGGAAACAAGCTCAGTGAGAGGAGCCAGACACGAAGGCCACCACGCGGTGTGGGACTCCCCTGCTGTGAAATGTCCACAACAGGCCGAGCCCCAGGCAGGAGGCAGATTAGTGGCTGCCAGGGGCTGGGGGAGAGGGAATAGGGAGTGACTTACAGTGGGGACAGGGTGTCCCCTGGGGTGATGGAATGTTCTAGAACTAGATAGTAGTGAAGGCCGTACAACATTGTGAATGCACTAAATGCCACTGGATTGTTTGCTTTAAAACGGCAATTTTTTGTTACGTAAATTTCACCTCAATTTTTAAAAAAGGCTTATGTTCACAGAGGAAAAAAAAATAAAAAGGATGTGGGAACAGCAGCAGCGGCGGGGCTCGGGCCACGGCTGAGGGAGAAGGGCTGGCGCACGGTCTGAGCCCCGACCCTATGCGGGACCCTCCTCCCCACCTCTGCGCCCCACCACTCAGCCACCACAGGCCACCCTTGCTCTCGACGCCCACCTGCTGGAGCCCAAGGCCAAGCCCTGCCCGGCAGAGCCCCAATGCAGGCTCTGACCCGCTGCTCCTTCCCCCAGGGCCACAGGTGAGGTGGTGGCTGCTCTGTCCTGGGTGGCAGCTCCCCCCGGGGCCACCATCCCCGTGGGAACACACGCGTCACCCCCCCCAACCCCCCCCCAGCCAGCGCTCCGGACGCAGGCACCATCTGCACAGAGAAGCGCCGCCGCCAAGCACGGTCACCTGCTTGCTGTGCGAGGGCAGCCCATGAAGTGGGAACCCCAGATGCCTGCTGCGCCCTCTGTAGCTTCCGGGGACCCTCGGCGTGTCCCGCAGGGTGGACTGGCCTGCCTGGCCCCGGGGAGCTGGCCAGGGCCCTGCCTTCCCGCCCAGGCCCCGCTGGGCCGGGGCTCCCCGTACTCACCAGGGACCGCTTGGCTTCGGGAAGGAACTGTCCAAACTCCGAGAGCAGGTCCTCCTGGCCCCGGAAGAGGTTGGCCACCTCGGTGAACACCTCCTCTTCGGACATGCCTCGGAATGGCCGGCCCTTCGTGTTCAGCTGCTCCTTCTGCCGGTGTTTGGGAAAGGGGAAATGGTGGTCAGGCAAGGAAGGAGGGAGCCCCCGGGGCAGGACGCTCAGGCAGCCCACTGTGGAGACAGCAGGAGCGATTCTTGGAGCAGAACCTGCTGGCGGAGCCCGAGACATCCTGTGCGCCTGCTCCCTGACCCCACTGCCCGGCGCGGCCTGAGCCCCTGGCTGGGGACAAGGCCCGTGCCAGGAGTGTGGCGGGGACACGAGAAAGGGCACCGAGAAGCGTCCGTGAGCAAAGGGAGCGGGCGGGACAGGCGGGGGTGCCGGCTGGAATCGGCAGGCTGGGCAGGTGCAAGGTCACGGGCAACCCCGGGCCCTCCCAAGGGCAAGGGGATTGCAGCAGCCGGTGCTGGGCCCTGAAGGGGAGGAGGGGAGAAAAAACAAAGGGAAGGGACTTCCCGGCCCAGGGACCTGCTGGCCCAGGGTCACCAGACCCAAGGGAAACAATCTGACCCAGAGCTTAAAGCTACAAGAGGGCCAAAGGGGACCCAGGTGGGAGGGCAGGGACCGGTCGGCACAACTGAAGGAGGCCGCTGAAAATCCATCCCTGTCAACTTCCTATGTGAGAATGTGTGTCACGGTGCAAGAGGCAGCGGTGTCAGGGTCCGGAGGGTGTGTGGCCCACTTTCAGTGTCCCCAGCCCACGGCTGCAGCATGGGGTGAGTCACCCTCGGGCGGCTCCTCCCCGCCGAGCCGGCTGCAGCCTTCGGGAAGGGGAGCGAGTTCACATCCCGGCCCCGTAGCACCTGCACAGGAGGCGGGGTGGGGGGGTTGGGGGGGGCGGGGGCCAACAACCATCCTTCCAGAAAGTCACTGGTATTCTTGAAAGCCAAATAAAAAAATGAGCAAAGGCCACTCCGTTCAGAGAGAAAGCAGAAACGATCCTCGTGCAGACGAAACGATGGCCAAGGCAGAGAACCGCACCTGGCTGACCCGAGCCATGCGGGAGCCCACGACAACACACCTGCACCCCTCCCACATCCGCTCGCTCCCTCAGCGCCCCGCTGTGCTCACAGCCACCTGTCCCTGCCCCACCTGACTTCAGACCACCTCCTCCCAGCCCCTCTCAGTAGCTCGCAGGCCCGCACCCTCGGCCTCAGGGGAACCCCATCTTTTACGAGATCAACACCGTATCTGCCGTAGCATCTGCCGTAGTACTCACGTCACTCTCAGCCACCTAACATGCAGCGCTGCCGTTCTGAGCGGGCACCTGTATTTTTCAGGTATCACTGGGGAAGTTTCTGGGTGCTGTGCTCTCACCCCGTTTTCCCATGAGCCCTGCGGTTCGACTGAGAGTTTGCAGAGGGAGGTCATTTTGGGGGCGCAGCTGCGTGAGGGCAGGGCCGTGTCTGTCTGGGCAGACGCAGGACATCCACACAAGGCCGTGCCACGGGTGGCAGCTGCCCAGGGCTGACGCGAGGCAGGCCCTGTGCTCGAATCAGCTGCCTCAGTTAACTTCTTTGAACCCGGGCCTCACCTGGCACCACCAGCTTCATGGCCATTTTACGGAGAGGAACCCCAAGGCTCGGGTAGGTGAAGACAGGGGCCCCAGTGGAGCAGGTGGCAGAGGAAGGGCCAGCGGGGAGGCCCCATGGAGACGGAAGAACAGTTACGAGCGGTCAGATGGACCCTAGAGCCGCTTGGTTTGGCTCTAATGGAGCCAAAACTTAGAAAACTCTCTAAGGTACAATGCTCTAAAGTCAGGATAATGCAACAATTCAGATTTCTCACTTCTCTTCAAGAGATGGAAGGCCTGAGGCTGGAGTCACCTAGGGGCCTAAAATGCAGGTGCTGGGTGGCCCCAGTGAAGGGCAGCCCCACGCACGGAGGCCCGGCCATCTGCGCGCTCCACCAGCTGCCAGCGGTTTGGGTTGGGGGGCACTGCGCTGTCCCGCCCGCCCGCCCGGTGCTCTCTCGGAAATGGTGCACGACACGAACACAAACTCTCGTCATGCTCAGACTGCTGCCCGGCACGTGTAGCATGTCCAAACAGACCTGCGTGTTCAAACCCAGCGCTGCGGCAGCACCCCGGCCGAGTTCTGTGCCCTTGGATAAAAGAGTCTCTAACCCCCTGGGTGTTCCCTGCCCCGCCCTGGGACGGAGCCACTGCACGGCTCCGAGGACCCTCGGGCTCTCACGCGAGGACCCCGAGAAGCCGGGGAGGGAGCCACACACTCCAGTCACCAGCGTCACCCCTGCCCCGCCCCGATGCTCATAGCTCCCACTGCCACCGCTCGTCTGCGTGAAGCAAGAGTTTCAAGGCTGCACCAGCACCCCAAAGACGCCAGAGGCTGAGGCCAACAGGGCCTGTGTGTGACACCCACACCACGGGCGGCAATTAGTCCCCCAAAACGGCCTCGCCGAGGGCATGGGGAGCAGATGCCATCATCAGTCTGATCTTAAGCGTTCTCTAAGCATGTATGCTACAAAGAATCCTACTTCTTCACTTGACATACTAAAGCTGTGCAGACTGTATAGATTTCTCTTTTCTTTTTTCTTTTTTTGAGACAGAGTCTCACTTTATTGCCCAGGCTAGAGTGAGTGCCGTGGCGTCAGCCTAGCTCACAGCAACCTCAATCTCCTGGGCTCAAGCAATCCTCCTGCCTCAGCCTCCCAAGTAGCTGGGACTACAGGTGTGCGCCACCATGCCCCGCTCATTTTTTTTACTTTCTGTAGAGACAGGGTCTTGCTATGTTGTCCGGGCTTGGTGACTGCGCAGCAGCGAGCACCGTCTCCACTGCCTCAGCCCTGGCACCGGCCCGCTGCGACGGGCAAAGCTAAAGGACAGTCGTGTCACCTCAACACCAACAAAGTCGCCCGTAAAAGGACAACCGTTTTCTTAGGTTCCTTTTTTAAATCCCCCTGATGCTCATTCCCAGTGGCTCCTGGGTACAGAGACGAGCCAAGGGACAAGTCAGAATTAGAGCCGAACAGAACTCCGGCAGGTGTTTATGCTCCCAGCAACGCCGGCCACGGTGGCCAAAGGGCAGGCGCGGCTCGGCGTCCACCGATGGATGGACGGACGGACGCCACGCAAGTGCATCTCTTCCAGCCTTGCCAAGGAAGGAGACTCTGACACATGCTACCACACAGGTGACCCTTGAGGACACTCTGCTACATGAAATGAGCCAGTCGCGAAAGGACAGGCACTGTGTCCTTCCGTTTGTGACAGGTCCCCGCAGTTGTTAAACTTGGAGAGACAGAGAGCGGAGCAAGGGAGCGGGGGCTGGCAGGGGGCAGCAGGGGGCGGAGTTTCAGTGTGACAAGATGGGGAGGTCTGGAGGTGGGGTGGCTGTGATGGCTGCATGACGATGTGAATGTACTTAATGCCACCAAACTGCACACTTCAACATGGGTAAAGTGGTGAATTTTATGTGTATTTCACTGGAGTAAAAAAAAAAAGCAATGCCCAAAACAAAAAAACACCACCACCACCGATCGGGATTTTACAGGGTTTCATGCATTCAGACGAGAAAGTCCGAGCATCCCCAGCGCCGGTACGGGGCGATGCCGCAGAAACCCAGCAGGAAGCGGCCGAGCCCTTACCTGGTAGGTGTGCAGTATCTCCAGGAAGGACCTGTAGATCTCCGGGTGGTCCAGGAAGCGCGTCTTGATCTTGTTCACGTAGCTGATGGCGTTGTTGAACTCCACGGAGTCCGACTCCAGGGGCCCCTGGGGCTTGTCTTCCTTGTACGGCAGCTGCTGCTTGAAGTCCTCGGCGCAGTCGCCGTGGCTGTGCGAATTCTCCTGGCAACAACGCGACAGTGAGCGCACGCTGGGAACAGACCGTGAGAAACACCGGGCCCGGCCGCTGTCCGTGCGAGAGCAGACAGCGCCCGGCCTGGAGCCGGGTTTCACCGGACGCAGAGAAAGGTCGCTCTGGGGGCCTGGGGGGAGGGGGCGGCCCAGCACACGCCAACGGCGCGTTCCTCCGTGTGCCCGCGTCTGCGAGTTCCTGAGTGAGTCTCGCTGATCCCCCTCCACCCGATCCTCCCCAAGCCACCCCCAGAATACTCGAGTTTAACGAGCTCTCTACACATCTTGAAACATGAGCATTCAGGAGAAATTTACAAAAAGCGGACACCTGATCCTCCGCAGAGCCAGGTAAGGAGCCCCCCACCCCCTGTAACCCCGTTCTGGCAAGACTGTCTCCAGGCGGGACGCGCCTGCCGGCAGCAGCGACAGGAAGGTCGGGACACATAAAATGGGGCCCTGGGGACTAGGGGAACCCACTGTCCGGGTGGCCGGGGTTCGGGGGGTTCAGGGATTCCTGGGACGTGCGGCTTTCGGTGCCAGGCCCTAGGCCAACCGGAACGAGGCGCGACAAGGCGCGACAGTCGCCTGAGCGAAAAGGCTACCCGCCAAGCCTGCCCTCTAGCGATGTGCTTTCCTGCTGATACCAGTAAAAACAGCAAGCGAGCATGTCCCTCCCCCACGCACACAGAACCCTAATCCACGGTGGGACAGGACGCCCCCCCCCCCCTGCAAAGGAGGTGACGTTCTGTTTCTCAACCAGAAGTACGCTCCGTGTCCCCAGCACATGGGGCTGATTCTCGAGCAGGTCAGGGTCCCTCCAGCTCAGCTCCAGGTCTCTGCTTACCCAACACCTTCTCAGTGAGGCTTCTAGAACCATCTTGCACCAAAGTGAAATTACACCATCTCCCGGGATTCCTGTGCTTTTCTCCACAGCGCCGTCCCCTCCGCCACGTGCAACACAACTTACTCATTTCCCTGTCTGTCCACCCTGACAGGGCGGCCAGCTCCACGAGGGCAGGGATTTCATCTCACCCCATGCTGAGTCCCCAGGGCCTGGAACGGCGCGGGCAGGCGTCCCCGACTGTCAGGGGCGATCAGGGGAATAGGTGAAGAAACAAATGGATTCCTCTCCTGTTTCTGCTGTCTGACATCGCACCTGGCCCCAGTTGCTGCCCCGAAGAATCTGCCAGGACAGGCGAGGCCGGGTGCGCTGCCACCCACCACTGCAGACCTGTCACCGCGACAGACATCGCTGCCGAGCCGCGCAGAGCCCGTGCCGCAGCGTCTCAGGCACGGTCAGCTGGGTGGGTGTCACCAGTCAGCTCAGGCTGCCGTGACAAAGTCCCCCAAACTGGGTGGCTCGCACACTAGAAATCAATTTTCCTCCCAGTTCTGGAGGCCGAGAGTCCAAGATCAAGGTGCTGGCAGGCTGGGGTCCCCTGCAGCCTCTCTCCCTGGCTCGCAGACGGCCGCCTCCTGGCCGTGTCCCCCATCCCCTCTTCCTGTAAGGACTCCACTCGGGTGGGTCAGGGCCCACCCTGATGGCCTCGTCTCACCTGGACGGCCCCCTTCAAGGCCCTGTCCAGACACGGCCACAGGCCGGAGGTACTGGGGGCCAGGCTTGTACGGGGTGCGCCTGGCAGGGGGACGTGCTAACCATTCTGAGCAGCCGCAGCGCTGTGCACCGCCTCTCCTCGGCGGGATCTGCTCCGAGAGACCCTGACGACGCTCTTGCCGGCTCCGTCTGCTCGCGCCCTGGCGCTCTGCGCCGTGCTCCGCCATGGGCGCAGGTTCGGCGGCGGAAGGAGCCGGCTGAGTGTGGGAGGGAAGGCTGTGGGCCCGCTGGGAGCCTCCTCTGACTTTTAAGTTCCCAAAGCCCCCCTCGGATGCCCCGAAGCGAGCTCCTGCGACGAGATGGAGAACCACGCTCTGGACCAGGGCTCAGCAGAAAGGGATGGAGGTGACAGCACAGTCGCCTGGGAAAGTCTGGCCGCTCCCTCCCTCAGCACATTCAGCGCAGGTCGCCATCGGGCCAGACAGAGCCGCGCCGAGGTGTACGACCAGAACGATGAAAACAGGCCCTCCGACAAATCCTTCTGGGCGACTGCTCACAGCTGCACCGCTCACGGGAGCCGCAAAGGTAGAAACCACCCAACCACCCACAGCAGACGGAAAGGTAAAGAGACTGTGGTCAGTGCACGCGGTGGAATAGTGCACAGCCACGAAAAGGAACGGAGCTCTGACACCTGCGACAACATGGATCAACCCCAGAAACACGGTGCTGAATGACAGACGCCGGACACGAAGGGCCACTCGGTGTGTGACCCCACTGACACAGAATGTCCAGGACAGGCAAATAAAGCCACAGAGACAGGAAGCAGACTGGCGGTTTGCCAGGGGCTGCGGGGACGAGAGAATTAGGAGGTAGGCACCGGACTTGATTTCGGGGTGATGGAAATGTTCTGGAATTAGGGGCGATGGCTGCACAATGTTGTGCATACACTAAAAACCACTCAAATTATGATGTTGAATTTTATGCCATGTGACTATTATCACAATTTAAAAAACAAAAAAAAAACTTTTTAAATGTAATCTTTTGAAAAGTGTAAAACTCACCAACCATACAAAGCCAGGGTGGCTTTAGCCCAGGGCTCACAACTTGCCCGCCCTGCTCTAGCCATTCCGGAACAAGCCCGCTCCCATGCCCTCCCTCCCGTGCCGCTGCGTGCCCACGTCGGGCAGAGTGAGAAATGCCTCCCAAGCCACGACAAGCCACCCCACGTGGCCCAGGCCTCCGCCTGAGCATCCACACGCAGCCCCCACCTGGACATTCAAAGGAGGCCCCGATGGCACCTGTCACGCAGAGCAGCCCCCGACCCCCTCCCGGTCCTCGATCACCGCAGCAGGGCCACCAGCTGCACCCAGGGAGTCAGGCATCCGGGAACCACCCCCGCCTCCCCACTCCTCACTGACTCCCCCCGCCCCCCATCACTGCCCAGATCACCCAGGACCCCTCCCCGGCCTCCCAGGCATCTCCCGACTCCTCACGCCATTCCCAGCACAGCAGCAGAGCTGCCTTCCAGAACCTTCCGCCAGCCCCCACGTGCCTGGCTCTTTCCCCCATCTTCTCTCCTTCATTGCCCAGCCCCGCCTCCTGACTGCTCCCTGTGCCCGCCCACCTGCTCCCAGCCCAGGCCCCCACACCCCGCCAGGAGTAGCCCCCAAGCACCCAGACCCCGCCCCCGCACGCCCAGCCCTGGCCCGCTCCGGCCCCTCACTGCCCGGACGCTGCTGTCTGGGCCGTGGCACCGAAGCCCCTCACAGTCGGCACCTGCCCATCTGCTTCTCGCTGCAGTCCCCACTCGGCCGTGCAGGCACCCCTAGAGCCGGCTCTCTGAGTAAACCCAGGGCCTCCCTTGGAAGAAGGGGTCACCCACCGCCTGCTCCGTGAGCAAATAAGACACAAACGCAAGAACGGACTTGTCGGGAGGTGCCGGGGCCTCCCCAGAGCACAGTGCGGTGGTGCGGGGTCCCCTTTGCAAGCGCTGCGGCCACGCAGGTTAGGAGCTGCACCTAGTGGGCTTCCCTCTGTCTCTGTGCAAGCCGCCCTCGTCCCCCAGGAGACGTCCCGAAGGGGACCTGGGGGCCGAGCGCCGCTGCTTCCCACGGACGTCCACTTTCTGGGTCTTGTGCTGCTGCCCCAGTGACGTTCCGGAAGGCAGGTGCGGTCAAGAGCACGACAAGACTTCATCTCAGTCGCTTCTCTTCCTAGCTGTTGTGCTACCATCAAATATACTACCACAACGCAGGGTGGCGTAAGAATGGCACGGGCTTGGGACTGAGGGGCTCTCTGTAGAGGTGACGCTGTGACTGAGGCCCAAACTACCAGACCCAAAATGACGGTGACCCAGGATGCTGAGGTCCCAGCAAGAGGACATTCTCTCCTCCAACCTCCCCAGGCCCCTGCTGGCCACACATGCTGGGACGTGTCTGTCTTCCTCTTTATAATCGCATTCTCAACTGGGGGGGGGGCCTCCACCTGCCAAGGACACCTGGCAATACTGGGAGATATTAAAATATTGTCACATCCGAGGGAGGGGTGCTGCTGGCATCCGGCAGGCAGAGCAGGGGACACTGCCTGACAGCCTACGGTGCACAGGGCGGCCCCCACCGGAAAGAACGTCCCAGCCCCCGAGCGGCAGCAGCGCCGAGGCTGAGACCCTCACGCCAAAGGATCCACAGGCCTGGGACTCTCTCACTCACCTTCCTCCGTACCTGACAGCCACCACGTCTTTGCCTGTAGTTGGCAGGCTTCAGGGTGAAATGAACAATGGAAAAAACAAAAAACAAAAAGGCTCTCCTTTAAAGCAGTGAAGGCAGAAAACTGATAGGAAAAGAGTATCACCAGGGCATTTGCGCGAGAAGCCCGGCGAGGTTTTCAGGCTACCCTGGCCTCTCCGAGGACTCCAGGAAGCTGAAAGGCCATCTAGTGTCTCCCGTGCGCCTGTCCCGAGGCTGCATGGGTACCGGCCCAGACTGCTGGGGAGCAGGGCTGGAAACCCGGCGGGTCCCTCGGCACCCACCAAAACCGAACGGCCTTGCGGGGCCTGAAGGGAACCGGCCTCCCCGGCTGCGGGTGGAGGCCCGACAGACACGTGGCTGCTCCCGGGCAGCAGTGAAACCGTGGGCCCTGTCCCCCGAGTGGCTATTACGTGGGAGTTCTTGTCAAGCCTTTCTCCAAGTCACCTAAGCCACCCAGGGGAGACAAGACTGCCAGCCGTCCGCTGTGCCGGGAGCAACAGGGATGCCGCCGCTAAAGGAAGCGCCCGCTCCGGGTCAGACCGTGTGGCTCCTGTCAAGCTCCAGCCCTGAGAGCCGAGCTCCTCCCACAGCCAGGGCGGCGGAAAGGCCATTTCCACACGCAGGGGTCACGATTCACACCTCCCGGCTCCAGCGCTTTCTGAGTGAGGGGCGGTGACGCCGCCGGCATCCGCGCAGCGTTCACACGGCGCTGAGACCCTGCAAAGCGCTCCCGCAGACGCCACCACCGCCGCCAAGGAGCTTGCTTCCCCCGAGGCCTCCAGCGCCCCAGAGATTAATCTCCCTGAGGCTTTCACAGTCTGGACGCAGGCCCTGCCTCTGGACCCTGCAGCTCCACTTGCAAAGGTGAAACGGAACCTCTTCGGAACCCAGCGGCCACGTGCTTCCAAGGTCCCTTTTAAAACCAAGGCAGCTTTAAGGAGGCCACGTGCTGCCGGCAGAGCTCGCCTTACACAGAGAAGCAGCAGCTTCTACGCACGAGCCACTCTCAGGGAGGGCCGTCACTGCCACGCTGCCTTTCGCTGTTCTCTGTCCAAATCCCGGCTCCGATTGATCTGACGCTCTGCAATGTCCCCTGTCAAAGGAGAGACCTACCGAGCACTTCCGGCCACAGATGTTTACGTCCCTGCCCAAACTGTCAGGTGGGGCTGGAGGAGGCTGCAAGAGCTGGCTCCCTTACACCGCTGGCTCGTAACACGGGCAATTTTGCCCCCAGGGCCACCTGGCAATGTCTGGGGATGCCTCTGGCTGTCACAATCAGGTGACGGGCAGTAGGGGGGAGGCCAGGGATGCTGCCAAACATCCCACGACACACCAGGCAGCCCCCAACAGCAAAGAAGAGTGCCCTAAACAGCAACGGCGCTGAGGTGGAGAAAAAGACAATGCTTATCTTATAAAAGCAAAGCTCGAGTAAGCTGTCTTTGTCTCAGAGGCTCAGGTGAGCACAAGCGAGAGGCTGCAGAAACGGACGGGTTGTTAACCTCTCGCTCGAGAAAGAAAGAACCAGAGCCACACGCCTCAGCCGAGCCCAGGGCCCTATCAACAATTAAACGGAGCACAGAAAGTACACAGTGGAAACGGCTACTCGCACAGCATCTCAACCACTTTATTGTCTCGCTGGCGGTACTAACAGCTCTCAGATGCAGACTAGCACGTGCCCAACTACCAGCGTAGGCCTGCCTGGTCCACTCCCTGGGGAAGCCTCAAGCCGACACCTCGGCAACCGCTGATGTGGTTATTCTGACTTATCATAAAATTCTGTGTCAGGAGGATGCCTCCCCGACATCCACTCCTGATTCAAACCTTCCAAACAGATCAATCGGGGAGGCAGAGGCTGCTTGTGTCGGTGTTTCGATCTGCTTTGATTTGTGCTAGATGCGATAAGCATGTCTGGGAAAAAAACGGATCGTAAGTGGCTTTCCAGCAACGACAGGAAGGAGACACGGGGCCCAACCTGAGTCGCAGGGAGTGCTGCGTTAAGGCAAGATGGCCGGCACCGCGGCAGCAGCTTACCTGGCTTGTCAGAGGAGACTGTATGTTTAACTTGCCATTCTTGGGAATGTCTATTCTGTATCCCAGCGGAAGGAAAGCGTTGAACCCGACGATGAGGTCAGGGTGCTCATGAAAGAGCTGTGAGACCCGTCTGATGACTCCAGGAGTATCAATGCTAGAAGAAAGGGGAACGCAAGTGGGCAAAAGGGTCTCAGAGAGCAAATTGAAAATGAAATCCATTCCCGACTCCCCTGATCCTGCCACCTGACGAGCTGTTCAACCGACGACAAAACAACCTAAGTGTGACTCTAGCGACAGCATCTGCAGACCATGATCTATTTCCAGAGCAACTAGGCCTCGGCTCCCCGCACCCTCCCCAAGAGAACCAGAGTATGTTTACACAGCACAACTCCCTAAAACACTCCCAGCACGTGCACACACACTCAGTTCTGAAAATGTCAGGAGAGCCGAATGCAAGGCCAGGACTCCCGGATGTGGCAGGAGGCCAAAGCCCTCTAAGTGATGTGATAAACTCCCTCATTTCGTATGATTCAGGGACGACTATGACACAGGTTTTGATCTGAGCAACCGATTACAAAGCATAAACACCAGAGGCCTTTCAAGTGCGGCAAATGCGTAAGAACGTGAGAGATGGGGTCTCCCTCCCGGCTGTGCTCAGGGCCCTGGCCTTAGGCTGTGCTCAGGGCCCTGGCCTTAGTCCGCCCTGCACCGGTGGGAGGAAATCGGGCCAGCCCCACCACGATCCCTAAGAGGGAGCAGCAGCAGGGTGGGTGTGTGACCCGCGAAAGTCTGAGAGTCCAAGGGTCTGAGTTCTAGTCTCACTTCTGCCACGAAGGTGGGTTTCCTTCCCTCTCTAACCCTTCTGATTCTGTGTCTACAACTACAGCTCCTGTGTTTTAAATGCTCTGCCTATGCCAGGTCCCTTACTAAGCGTTTTATGCGCCTCGCTTCCAAGCAGGCCTGAGACCAGAGTGAGCCGAGCAGAGCATCTCGGGGACAGGATTTAAGGGAGTGACGGTGCCAAAAAAACTCAATCATCAAGACAAATAACATTGTAATGCAGTGCTGGGGGGGGGAATCAAAACGAGTCCCCTCCAAATCTTCCGTGAAGATGACTTATTTAAAAATCAACATTTCAAATCCAGGCAGGACCTAACTCTGAGCACTCGCCTCCCCTCTGCCTCCCCCACCCCTGCCCTCCTTCCAGGAATCCCCAGGAAAGCTCGGCAGCTCAACAAGGTGGGGACTATCCATTCCCATTTCTGTTTTTTTGTTTTTTTCTTTTTTAGGAGAAGGAGGTGAGGCTCTGAGACAACCTGCACAAGGTCACCGGCTGGGGGAGGAGGGGACAGCCGGATTGGGGGAGCCCACCCTACTCGGCCGATCCCGGCCCAGGCGGGCCCCCCGGGGCGGGGAGGGGTCCCGCGGGTACCTCTGGCTTTTGAACTCCTTCATGATCTCCAGGAAGCCGTTGTAGGTGGCAGGGTCGCTGCCAAAGCGGATCTTCACCTGGTCCAGGTAGGTGAGGGCGTCCTCCACCTGCGAGGAGGGGGAGGGTCCCAGTGGGCCGGGGGGCGCTGGAGGAGGGGCCGGGAGGGGCGGCGGGGGTCCCCGGCGGGCAGGGGGCCGGGCCGGGCCTCCGGAGGGCCGAGGGGAGGCCGGGGGGTCCCGGGCAGCGCAGAGGGGAGGCCGAGGCGGAGGCGGGGCCGGGCGGGGCCCGGGCGAGGGGCGCCCGCCCGCGGGGTCCAGAGGGCCGCAGCCCCGCGGGAGGGCGGGGAGGCCACTCACGTGCACCGGCAGCTTCTCGTGGCCCGCGGAGCCCGAGCGACCCCAGCGGGCGCCGCTCAGCCCCCGGCCCGCGGGGCCGCCGCCGCCGCCGCCGCCGCCGCCAGCGTGCGCCATGTTGGAAGTCCGAGCCGCGGCCCGCCCCGCCCCCGCCCCAGGGCCCACCACGCATGCGCGGGGCCCGCCGCGGTGGGCGGGTCCTGATGACGTCAGAGGACGCGGCGGGGCTCCTTGAGGGACTCCATAGATCCCCAACTGGAATCCTAACTGGAGACTGATCCGGCAAGGGGGTGCTGGGCCAGGCGGCGCCTGCTGCCCGCTCGCGTCCGGCCCCCTCAGGCTCAGAGTGATTTTTACAAGTCTTGCGTGGTTGGGGGAAAAAAATTCCAAAAGACAAGACTATTCGGTGACGTGTGAAAATGCTATGAAATTCACATTTCAGTGTTCCTAAATAAAGTTTTATTGGCACGCAGACACGCCCATTCGTTCACCTGGCCGCTCCTGCTCCACGGAGGCAGAGTGAGTGGCTGTGAAACATCCAAAGACCAGCAGAGCCTGAGGTATTTGCCATCTGGCCTTTCATGGGATAAGTCTACACGTCTGGGCTTTGAGGAGTTTGTGTGACCATGGGAGTGTGTGCACACAGCACCCTAATACAGGCCCCTGCGGGGAGATTTTTCTGCTAAATGGACTTCGACTTAGTCCCACTCCTCCGAGCTCTACTGCCCTAGCTTTGACACCATTACTTCCCACCTGGACCAGTTCAGGAGCCTGGTACTTCCAAGAACTCACATCATGCCACCACTGCCTCCAAACCTCCACGGGGGCCATCCTATTTCTTAGGAGATGAAATCTGAGCACCTACATTGCAGCCCATGAGACTGTGCCCTTCTGAACCTTTTCGTGCAGGATTTTCTACGCAAGCGGACTGCCGTGTATTCATGCGGAACCTCCTGCTGCATTGCCTGACCAGGCTGGTGGCTTCCTGGCCCCAAGCACGTATGTGAAAAGGCGCAGGAAAGTTGAGAGTAAATTAGCGTCGAGGGCATCCTTTACCAGGCACCAGGCGAGGCACTGGGAATAGAATGGTAAAAACCAACATGAACTTGGCACTCAGAACTTTCAGTCTTTCTGGAGATAGACATACAGGAATCAAGTAATCACACAAATGTAAAGTTTCAAGTGTAACGTATACTTGGAAGGGAAGGTATAAATGTAACAGTTACTAAATCCCTGTTACTGTGGCTGTGTAACAAACCAGCCTAAGATTCAGTAGCTTCAGATGACAGCAACAACATTTATTTCACTCTCCAATCTGCAACTGGGGCAGGCTTTGCAAAAATCGCTTATCCCTGGTGGCTTTGGTGTCAGCGGGGGTGACTCATAAGGCTGGGGACTGGAATTGTTTGAATGTTTGTTCATGCACACACCTGTCATCTGCTCCTGGCTATAGGCTGAGACCCTTCCTGGAGCTGTTGCCCGGAACATGTACATGTGGGCCCCTCCCCAACCGCCGGGCACCCTGGGCTTCCTCACAGCATGGCTGCCGGGTTCCAAGAGCAATCACCATGAGAGTGAGTTAGCCAGGTGAAAATAATATTGCCCTTTTTGTTTGTTTGTTTATCTACAGAGATGGGGGTCTCATTGTCTTGCCCAGGTCAGCCTTGAACTCCTGGACTCAAGCAATGCTCCCACCTCAGCCTCTCAAGGAGCTGGGACTACAGACGCCCACCACTGTGCCCGGTTCCCATATTACTTCTTCTGACCCGGCCTCGGAATTCACACCGAATCGTTTCCATTGCTTTCTGTCCATAAAGGCTGTTACGAAGTCCCTCCCAAATTCAAGAGGAGGGCAACCTGGGGAGTGGCCAGGTTCTGGAATAGCCTGTGGGACAGGAAATAAGCCATGCCTATTTTTGGAAAATATCACCTGCCACCTAGGGGACTTAACCCAGTCTAGGAGGGGACGTAGGAGGCTTCCCAGAGGAGGTGACATTCTAGCTGAGGTCTGAAGTTTGTATAGGTGTTCGCCGTAAGAAAATTCATAAACAGCTGTGACTGTTTACGGTAGGAGGGAGCATGGCACATTTGAAGAACTTTAAGAGAAAAAAAGAGAGAGACTAGTTTCCCAGACTGCAGAGAGGGAAGGAAAGGAAGAGAGTGTCCTTATTCAATAAATGGTGATAAAGAAAAAAATAAAAAAAAAAAGAAAGGAAGAGAGTGCAGGATAATCATGAGCAATCAGGCGGGGCAGACCCGGAGGCACCTTATGGGAAGTAAGGAGTTTAGCATCTGTGCCGGTGGGAACAGCTCTTTTTGAGTTAAGCTGCAGAATCAGGTTTGCATTTGAAAGTGATCACTCAGGCTGCTCTACAGGGAAACGGTTGGAGGGGACCCAGGGAAGGTGTAGGGAGGCGGTTTCATCATTTAGGCAAAGGACAAAGGAGGCTTAGACCTGGATGGGAGCAGTACAGAGAAGACAGTGGAAGGGAGAGATATTTGGAAGGCAAAAACATCGAGGATTCGTGGCTCCCAGCCCAGAAAGGGATATTCCTGTACGGATAGAGCGAAGGCAACCTGAATGCTTTGTGGCCACCAGATATCTGGGCAGCCCATTTCACACTCAAGCCTCCTGTTGGTCACTGTCTTTGAGGGCCAACAGGATTGTCACGCAATTCCCCCTTCCCCCACAGAGTGTGGATTCTATTCAAATTTTAAGGATCACTTTCAGTTTTTTCTCAAATAGTCAGATAAAACCTTCACTCATTTGGGGAACAGCAAACCTGGGGCATGTGTGTGCACATGTGAGCATATGTATACATGCATGTGTGTACACATGTGAGCATTATGTACATGTGTGTGAGTGCACATGTGTGCATGTTCATCACGAGGAAAATAATACACATACATTTTTAAATTCTTTCTTTATTTATTTGTTTTGTTGTTGTTGTGTTAAAGACAGGGTCTCACTTTGTTGCCCAGACTGGAAATTCTTATTTTTATCAAACATAAAAAGTTTTAACATCATATTTTTTTTGTTTGATATTCTTGCCTACACAGATTAAATTGGAAAGAGTTGACAATTTAGATAGACCAGCTTTGGAATGCAGATTTCTTTACCATTTGTCAAATGGAATGGCTTTAAGGCAAGGTTCTTAGGTAGGTCTTTCAGGGGTTAGTGTTTGGCAAGGTTAAAAAGACAAGATGAGGCCGGGTGCAGTGGCTCACACTTGTAATCCTAGCACTCTGGGTGGCCAAGGCGGGAGTTCAGGAACTCCTGACTAAGGTGAGGAGTTCAAGACCAGCCTGAGCAAGAGAGAGACCCTGTCTCTACTAAAACAATAGAAAGAATTAGCCAAGCGTGGTGGCATGCGCCTGTAGTCCCAGCTACTTAGGAGGATGAGACAGGAGGATCACTTGAGCCCAGGAATTCCAGGTTGTAGTGAGCTATGATGATGCCACAGCGCTCTAGCCCAGGTGACAGAGCAAGACTGTCTCAAAAAAAAAAAAAAAAAGGAAAAAATCAAAAGATGCTATTTTGAATTAATCTCATCTTCCCAGTGGCAGGCTTTATGACCCAAATCTCTGAAGCCCAGAATCGTGTTATGGTGGCAAAATTCTAAGGTGGCTCCCAAGA
Organism: Mirza zaza; assembly: GCA_008750895.1. Lineage (NCBI taxonomy): Eukaryota > Metazoa > Chordata > Mammalia > Primates > Cheirogaleidae > Mirza > Mirza zaza. The sequence goes on from VSMD01045544.1 coordinate 33,624, forward strand.
TGCCCACTGCCCAGTACTTGTGCCCCTGAACGCCCTACCCTGGGGTTGTGAACGGGACTCGGGACTATGATGGAAGTCACTCCTGTGATTAGGCTACCTGAGTTGGCAATGGGGAGGGGATTTTGCAGGTATATTTAAGACGCCAAATGAGTTGGTTTTGAGTTAATCAGAGGGGAGATTGCTCTGGGTGAGCCTGACTTAATCAGGGACATCATCATTTAAAAGATATTTTGAATCAGGTACTGGTATCTGTAGTCCCAGCTACTTGGGAGGCCAAGGCAGGAGGATCGCTTGAGCCCAGGAGTTCAAGACCAGCTTAGGCAATGTAGCAAGACCCTGTCTCTAAAAAAAAAAATTAAAAAACAGTCTGAGGTTAGCAACTAGAAGTGGTAGAGAGATGCAACCCTCCTAGCCTTGAAAGAGGAAGTAGCTGTTTTCAAAACCTGCCCAGGAGAGCGCCAGCTGAGGCCCACACTCCTCCTGCTGGGAGGAGCTCAATTCTGCCGACAGTCCATATGAGCCCGGATGACGTCTTTGGGTGTCTCGGTGAGAACCCAATCCGCTGACACCTTGTGAGGCCCCGAACCGAGAATCGAGTTCCGCCATACTCAGACACTCCTGATCCACAGAAATTACAATATAATAAGTGGATGTTATTTTAAGCGGCTCGATTTGTGTCAATTTGTTTTGCAGCAATAGAGAATGAATACAGCTATGACGTATCCTTGTCAAAAAATGCCTGCCCTGTGATAAGGACGCATCAGTGTGGGTTCGTCTGCTGTGACAGCTGTACCACTCTGGTGAGGGGTGTTGGTGACGGGGGAGGATGCGCATTTGTGGGGGCGGGGGGGGGCGTATGGGAAACGTCTGTACCTTCCACTCAATTTCGCTATGAACCTAATACTCCTCAAAACATAAAATAAAATTTAAGCCGGGTGTGGTGGCATGCACCTGTAATCCCAGCTACTTGGAACACTGAGGTGTGAGGAGGGTCATGTAAGCCCAGGAGTTCAAGGCCACCCTGGGCAACATGGCAAGACCCCATGTCTTAAAAAAAAAAAAACAAAAAACTAAAATCTATTTTAAAAAATGTTTACCCTAAATCTAATCAAGACTTAAGGCCAAGGGTTGGCACAATTTTTTGGTAAAGGGACAGATCCTAAATATTTTTGGCTTTGGGGCCGCACATTCTCTGTCGCAATGACTCAACCCTGCTGTTGTAGCAGGGATGCAGTTGCAGGCAATACCTAAATAAACAAGCACGGCTGTGTTCCAATAAAACTTTATTTACAAAAATAGGCCGGGCATGGTGGTACATGTCTATAATCCCAGCACGTTAGGAGGCCAAGGTGGGAAGGATCCCTTGAGGCCAGGAGTTCAAGACCAGCCTGGGCAACACAGCAAGATCCCCTGTCTCTAAAAAATTTTTTTAAATTAGCCAGGTGTGGTAGCCTGCACCTGTAGTCCCAGCTACTCAGGAGGCTGAGGCAGGAGGATCGCTTGAGCCCAGGAGTTAGAGGCTGCAGTGAGCAATGATTGTGCCACTGCCCCCCAGCCTTGGTGACAACATGAGACCCTGTCTCCAAAAAGAAAAAAAAAAGTGGCAGAACTGCAGGCCGTAGATTGTCGACCCCTGTTCTAGACTATGTGAGGAGGGGAGGCAAGTCCCTAAAGTGTAGGGTCAGATCCCAACTTTATATAAAATGTTGATACTTTCTTCATCATTCATTTTTAAATTCATTTGATTTTTTAAAAACTGATAATAAATTTATAATAAATAGAAAATGTTCATTCATTGTCCTTATATTGCAACTTTGCTATAGGTTTGAACATTTTCATAAAGGAAAAAGTTGAGATAAGGAGATAATTACAAAGCTTCTAGAATTATTTTTCTTTTTTTTTTAGAGATGGGGGTCTCGCTGTATTGTCCAGGCTGATCTCAAACTCCTGGCCTCGAACAATACTCCCACCTCAGCCTCCTAAGTAGTCCCAAAGGACTACAGATTCGAGCCACCATGCATGCCCAGCCAGAGTCTCTAGGATTTAACATAAATCCATTCTTGCTGGAGCTAGATGGGCTGTGTATTTCAGTTGCCTTGGGACACTTCAGTTGATTTCTGTTGTCCAGGAGTAATTGTTAAAAACGTTCTAGTTTGGATGGCACATTATGTGGTTATGTTTAGCTACAAGACTGTAAGGTGGGGATTGAATTAACCACGTTCTCATCCTGGCTGTGCCGTGTGTGGCTGGGAGACCTTAGGCACACCAATCCTCCTTAAAGCACAGTGGTTATCAAACGTTCAGAGCAAGCAAACTCTTTCTCAAATGAAAACTCACTGCAAAGCCCCCCAGTGTAAGAGATAATTTGGAGTAGCATTTTATTAGCAAAAATTTCTTTCCAATGTTCAAATTAGGATGTACACACCAAGCAGTTGATTCTCACTGAGACTGTTGAGATGGACACAGAAATTTTAAACCAAAAATTATAGATGAAATTATTCCTCTGTCTCTCCGCATCCACTTTGTTTCTGCTTTGGGTAAATCTCTGACTCACCAAGAAGTTGGGGAAAAGAGTAGCTTTTTTACTTTTTCTTTCTTTCTTTCTTTCTTTCTTTCTTTCTTTCTTTCTTTCTTTCTTTCTTTTTCTTTCTTTCTTTCTTTCTTTCTTTCTTTCTTCTTTCTTTCTTTCTTTCTTTCTTTCTTTCTTTCTTTCTTTCTTTCTTTCTTTCTTTCTTCTTTCTTTCTTTCTTTTTAGAGACAGAGTCTTGCTATGTCACTGAGGCTAGAGTACAGTGGCACCATCATAGCTCACTGTAATTTGAACTCCTGGGCTCAAACGATCCTCCTGCCTCAGCCTCTGAAGTAGCTGGGGCTACAGGCATGCGCCTCCTGCCCAGGCTGGTCTTGAACTCCTAGACCTCAAGCAATCCTCCCCCATCAGCCTCCCAGAGTGTTGGGATTATAGGTGTGAGCCACTGCACCCAGCCAAGTAGGTATTTTATTCAAGGCCTGTCTTGAATAAAATGCAACACTAATTTTTTAACTTTTTGTAGAGACAGGAGGATCTTGCTATGCTGCCCAGGCTGGTCTTGAACTCCTGACCTCAAGCAATCTTCCCCCATCAGTCTCCCAGAGTGTTGGGATTATAGGTGTGAGCCACCGCACCCAGCCAAGTAGGTATTTTATTCAAGGGCTCTCTTCACAACCTAAGCAGCCTCTTAAATGGAGATGGCAGAAGAATCCTAAATTAGTCATCTCCAACACCTTAAAACCAGCTTCCAATGCATCTGAGCATGCACTTTAAAATTACAGTTTAAAATATTTTTTAATGGAATTTAATGCTCATGTTTGCAGAACTGCCAAGGCCCGCCTTGGAACCCTGGTTTGGGAAGCAAATGAATGAGCTAGTCAGTAGAGTCTCATTGAGCTCAAAAGCTTCTGTTTCTAAGGTTGCTTTTCCTGCAACTATGTCTGGAATTCAACAAAGGGGAGAAGGAACAGCACCTTGAAGGTTTGGACTCTCCTATCATTATAGCAAAAGCCCCGGAAGCAAGTGGGAATTTTAGAAAGCCATGGGCAAAGAAAAAAGGTCCATTTACATGGAATGAAAACAGTTTGACTGTTGAACTTGCACAAGGCAGATGGTTAAACAGTGAAGCAGAGATATGTCAGCAGCTCTTTCTGTCGACTTCTAAGAGCGCCCAGTTTTTAAGATTAAAAAAGCATCTTTGTCCTGAAAGTTTGGAAGGCAGGGAAGAGGGATGGGAGAACTATAACATGGTTATTGTTTTAATGCCAGCTTGGATCATGAATTCAGCCCCTGAACCAAAGATACACAGGCCAAACACACCTATAAATTTGAGCCAATTGCCCACTTTAAAACATGGGAATGTTTTTGCATAAAAGTCTGCATTTCTGGCTTTTCTTATGGCAATAGAAGATCTGACAATGGGCTTGTTTTGTCACATTGATTCTGGGCTACTGTCAGAGGACCTGTGCCCTCCATGTGTCCAGAGCCTCCATCCCTTCCTGCTGCTCACCTAGGTGCATGGAAATAATCCAGATGATTCACTATCCTTGGGGATTATTTGAGGGTGCCACCTGTGGAATAGACAATTGTGCTTCCGAGACTAAAATTAGAATACAGTGGTCCAACAAGGGTTGGGACAAAAGGCTCCTGGCTCTTATAGCTCTTGCACCTTGGGCCTATGACCTGGAGCAAATCCCAGCTACCTCTGCAAGGCTCCATTTCAGCATCTGTAAAATGGGTGCAGAAACTCCTGCCCTCCCCAAAGTATGGGCTGTGATGACGATCAGATGACGACACCAGGTGCTCTATAGACTGATCCTCATCAGTGGTTTGGTCTGTCTCACACTCATCCATCCCCCCTTTACCTGGTACCAGCACCCCAGTTTGCCTCCCAGAATATTCTCTTCCATTCTCAGTTTACATGACTGGGTGGTGTCATCTCCAACCTCAGCTCCACTGGTGGACGTTGGATCCAGCCAGCCAATCAGAGTGCTACATTACCCCAGAGATAATCACTCATTCCGATTATGAACCAACTGGGACCAATAGAGTTGAGGCCAGGACTTTGGTTCAAACTGTGGGAAAGGGAGGCCCTCTTTTCTGTCGAACTTGGAGAAAGCAGCATGTTGGCTGCCATGTTGCTAACCTGGGGGTGGAAGATCTGAGACTAAAACCAACAATGAGGAAAGAAGAATAGAAAGATGGGAAGAGATGGTGTCTGAGTCAAATAATCTGAGGCCTTGGGTCCAGGTATACACCAGGAAATACATTCTCTTTGCTTCAACCAGATTAAATGAGACTAACTCATTGGAGCCCCATGCCCCCACAGAGGGTTTCTACACAATCAGGCAGACTTGTGAGCGTTTGTTTGATTTGGATTCATTTCCCTGGGTACTTTCTGATCCCAACTCCTGGGGTGCTCCTGCAGCAGCAGCCAGCTCTTCTCTCTGCCTGGATTTGACCATCCACACTGCCTTCTTGAAGTTTTTGAGAGGGTCTTGCTGCGAGGTTCTTGATGAAGGGCACTGGAAACGCTCTCGGATGAGATAACCATGTCTGGTGGGGGCAATGAAGCCATTGGAGGTTGGAATGATTCTGTTTACCACAGCATGGACAAACTGGACAGCCAGCAGGGTGCCTGTGGGGGTGAAGAGCAAGGCATAAATGAGAAAACTGGGGTGCATAGGTCCAATCCTACACATTCTAGAGTTGGCTGCACGGGGTCAAATTTTTGCTCTACCCCTGACTAACTTAGGCATGATATTTAGAGGGACTCTTAGAGTCCTTCTTGCTTTATCTGCAAAATGAGAATGATATCAGAACCTACATGCCCAGGGGAATTTTGAAGATTTAAATACATCATACTTCTATGATACTAAGTATAGAATTTTGACCCACAGTGAGCTCAGTAAATATTATTGTTGGAGGGAGAAGAAAGAGGTTGTGAACCTTCCCAGGATGAGCTTTTAAGGCCACAATCCTCAGCCCTCACCTATTGAGCCATCTGTGACTTTTTTTTACCAGATATCTTTACTGTAATATATCAGACTACAGTGTATTTAACCACAATGTATTAGATTAATGTAATAGATTGTAATGTATCAGATTACAATGTATTAGGCTCTACCTAAGATTCCTTAGCTACTAACTTGCTTTGTGACCTTGAGCAAGTCCACTTCTCCATTTGTCAAAAGAAGATAGCAATGATACTTATCCCCTGCCAGGGTCATCAGGGTTCAGAGAGGTAATATATGATGAGAGTCTTCTCTATAGGAGACAGTGCAAGAAAGTGACAAAGGTCAGCACTGGAATCAGGCAGATGAGCTTCAAACCTTAGTCTACCTTGGACAAGTCACCCAGCCTCTCAGAGCCTCAATTTTTGCTCTGTAAAATGGGGATGACTGTTGAATGAAATGATTCAGGGATCATACCCAGTATACAGTGTAACTCTTGCTTATATGACTTTGATGTAATATTGAACAGACCAAGCAACAAGAGGGGTTTTCAAAGTGGTTGGTCTTAAAACAGGCTGCCCCTAACATTTATAGGGCGTGGGGCAAGAGATCCACATCTTATAAGATAAAATATGGAAATGCTGCAAATCTAGTAAATAAACTATTAAGTAAAATACTCTCTATCCTCCTACATTGATGAAGATATCTTCAGGACCGCCTGGAAGGCTGGGATTCGGTTGAGAATTCTTGGGCTCTTAAGAGTTTAGTATTGGAGTGTAGTGATGTGGGAGAGCCAGTACCTGCTGTTTGTGATTTGGCACCCTTCTCTTCCCACTTCCCAGTTTTATCCCACACTGTAGGGCCCTCATATATATAGATATGTGAGGCCCTCACCTATATAGATAGGGCCTCTACTCCAGCTCAGACATCTGAACTCTACCCACACCACTCCATGGCTACCTCCTGAGCCTAGGCTGCACACACCAGGGGCACTGTCTACACTCAGAAGGATGACCCTATGGAAGAAGCCGTGTGTGCCCTAAAGAGGGCTCGAGGCCATGTGGAGAGGGTATTCTGGAGTTCCACAGCATCGATCTAGAAGAGAGGTTCTGAGCCCATCCCCTTGGCTTGAAGACACCTCCCTAAGCTGAGGAACCCAGCTAGATGAGGACAGAACAGGGCATTCTAATACCCAGGACTGAGGACAGAGCCTTCTCTCTCCAGATCAAAGCTCAGTCTTGCCCTAAAAGCAAAACAACTCACCATCCGACACACTCCAGACAATTATGGAACGATCCTTTAAGCCTGCAAACACGTACTTGTCATCCTTGGAGAAGCAAGCGCATTGGACCCCTCTGCAGTAAGAGCTCTGTTGAAAATAGACAATGTATCCTGATTCCAGACTGAAAGATACCCAGGAGATCAGCTTCAAGGAGCCAGGCTATTTTTTTTTTTTTGACAGAGTCTCACTGTTGCCCCTGGTAGAGTAGAGTGGCATCAGGGTAGCTCACTGCAACCTCAAACTCCTGGGCTCAAACAATCCTTCTGCCTCAGCCTCCCGAGTAGCTGGGACTACAGGCACACACCGCCACGCCCAGCTAATTTTTCTATTTTTTCATAGAGACGGGGTCTCACTCTTGCTCAGGCTGGTCTCGAACTCCTGACCTCAAATGATCCTCCTGCCTTGGCCTCCCAGAGTGCTAGGATTGCTGTCGTGAGCCATCCCACAGAGTCAAGTGAAAACCTGAAGAGATGGGTAGCACAGTATTCCCAGGAGCAAGGCACACCTCCATAGAGACTGGATTGAAAGGTTTAGAGACAGTCTACACTGGGGAGTGGGAATTATAGGATTCAATTTCTTAAATGACCTTGGTTACACAAACATTAGCTATGATTGTATTTAATTAAAAGCTATGTGCTTAAATAAATAAATAAGACTGGGCATGGTGCCTCATGCCTGTAATCCTAGGACTCTGGGAGGTCGAGGCAGGCAGATCACTCAAGGTCAGGAGTTCGAAACCAGCCTGAGCAAGAGCGAGACCCCCATCTCTACTAAAAAAAATAGAAAGAGACTAATTGGCCAACTGAAAATATATAGAAAAAATTAGCCGGGCATGGTGGCGCACGCCTGTAGTCCCAGCTACTCGGGAGGCTGAGGCAGGAGGATCGCTTGAGCCCAGGAGTTTGAGGTTGCTATGAGCTAGGCTGACGCCACCCGCACTCTAGCCCGGCCAACAGAGCAAGCCTCTGTCTAAACAAATAAACAAATAAGTAGATAGATGAATGAAAGCCAGCGGGACGGGGTGTGGCAGGCCACGCACCGTGTAGCTCATCTCGAATTTCCACCTGCACGCCTGCAGGTCCCAGAGACACAGCATGCCTTCCTCGGACCCGCTGACTGCCAGCTGCTCCCCATGGCTGACCTCCGTGCAGGTGACCCGGCTCCTGTGGGCCTCCAAGGGGGACACTTTGGCGTTGGCGCACTCGTAGAGGAAGAGGCCGCCGGCGGTCATGCCGTAGACCACGCGGTAGTCGCGCAGCACGGCCACGCTGGAGATGGTCTCGGGCAGCTGGGTGTAAAAGGTGTACGTCGGCCCGTCGACGACCGGACAGGGGTCCCCAGGGCTGATGTCCAGGACTAGGACAATGTTGTCGTAGGCAACGGCCAGGCGGTCCTCCCCCTTGCTCAAGGACATGCAGTTGATGGCTTTCCGGGCCTCAGGAGGGGGGATGCACATCACATCCTGCCTGGAATTCAGGGGGAACACCAGGACGGTCCCCGAAACAAGGCCAGTAAAAAGGAGCTTGAGCTGCTCGGCGACCTCCAGACACCTGACCTCATTGGAAGTGTCCAGGACGTCTTGTTCCTCACCTGCCGGGGGAGAAGACCACACAGAACTGATCATGGAGGCACTGGCTCCCTGGTCTTCCTATTTCTTTACATTTATTTTCGTTTTATTTTTTAGAGGAAGGGCCTTGCTCTGTTGCCCAGGCTGGAGTGCAGTGGCATCACCACAGCTCACTGCAGCCTTGAACTCCTGGCCTCAAGTGATCCTCCTGCCTCAGCCTCCTGAGTAGCTGAGACTACAGGTGCTCACCGCCACACCTGGCTCATTTTTTCTATTTTTAGTAGAAATGGGGTCTCACTCTTGTTCAGGCTGGTTTCCAACTCCTGACCTCAAGCGATCCTCCTGCCTCGGCCTCCCAGAGTGCTAGCATTACAGGCAGGCCATAAGCCACCCCACCATGCCAATCTGAGCTGTCTAAAATGTCAATCACATCATCTCAGGCCCCTTCTTAACCGTCAGCAATGCAGGGTGCTGGGGAGTGGGGTGTGAATCCTGGCTTCCCATGCGCCTCAGGACATGACACAAACTCCTTTCTACTGCCCTCAAGGCATTACGTGACCTCTCCGACCTCATCCTAAACTTTTCCTTTACAAATGTCCTCTGCAAAGGGCCAGGAAATCAATATTTTTGGTTCATGAGCCCTATGCACTCAGTTACGAAGTCTCAGCCCTGCTGTTGTAGCCCATAGGCAGACACAGATAGTAAGTGAATACACAAGTACACGCTTCTGGCTTTGGCCCTCGGGCTGCAGTTTGCAGACTCCCACCTCGCGGGTCACCACTCTCCATTGCTCTGTGTCCCACTCTGCTCCCCAACTCGTAGACAAGCGCCTCAAGAATAGTAACCTCGTCTGACTTGTGCACCGACAACCCCTGAGAGCCTAGGCTAGTGGGTTGGCACTCAAAACATACCTGTCTGGGCCAGGCGTGGTGGCTCATGCCTATAATCGCAGCACTTTGGGAGGCCAGGGCAGGAGGATCGCTTGAGCCCAGGAGGTCAAGACCAGCCTGGGCAATAATGAGACTCCTTCTCTATTAAAAAAAAAAAAAACCTAAAAGGATGAGCTGGGCATGGAGGTGCACATCTGTAGTCCCAGCTACTCGGAAGGCTGAGGCAGGAGGATCACTTGAGCCCAGCTGTTTGAGGCTGCAGTGAGCTACAATGACGCCACTGCACTCTAGCCTGGGCAACAGAGTGAGACCCCATCTCAAAAAGAATTTTTTTAATAAGAGGCCCCAGGTACTCCTTTGTCACCTTCTGCCATGTGAGGACAGAGCAACAGATGGCCATCCATGAACCAGGAAGGGGGTCCTCACCTGATGCCACACCTGTCCGCACCTCGATCTTGGACTTCCCAGCCTCCACAACCATGAGAAACGAATTTCCGTTCTTCACGAGCCAGTCTGTGCTGTTCCACTATAGCAACCCCAACGGGCCAAGGCGGTGGCGCCATTCGCCTTCCAGGGCTCCCGTGGGATTCCAGCCAAGCTCGCATCCCTGCTCAGCCTTACTCCTGCCCCAGCCTCCCTCCTTCCCTCCCTTCCAACACCCCTGCGTCCATCACTTGTGCAAATATCCCCATCACAGGCCCGGCTTCTAGGGAACATGAACTAAAATAAAACAGGCACTGGGCAGCCGAATTACCAGTTGCCTCCCGGCGGGGGGCGGGGGGGGGAATGCGTAAAATCAAGTCCTGTTTTCAACCAGCGACTTTCAACCTGCCTAGAGTTATGGGGGTGTTATGGATTGAACCTTTGTGTCCCCCCCTCCCACATTTCTAGGTTGAACTCCTCACCCCCGATGGGCTACTATTAGGAGGCGAGGCCTGTCTCAGTCCATTTGTGTTGCTAGAAAAGAATACCGGAGGCTGGGTCATGTGCAAAGAGAGGATGGTTTATCTGGCTCACGGGTCTGTAGGCGCCAGTGTCTGCTTCTGAGGAAGGCCTTGGGGAGCTTCCCCTCGTGGTGGAAGGGGGAGAGAAGCTGGCGTGTGCAGAGATCACACGGCGAGAGAGGAGGGGAGAGGCGGAGAGAGAGAGAGAGGGGTGGAGGAGGTGCCAGGCTCTTTTTTATTTTTTGAGACAGAGTCTCACTTTGTTGGCCAGGCTAGAGTGAGTGCTGTGGCGTCAGCCTAGCTCACAGCAACCTCAAACTTCTGGGCTCAAGCAATCCTCCTGCCTCAGCCTCCCAAATAGCTGGGACTACAGGCATGTGGCACCATGCCCGGCTAATTTTTTCTATATATATTAGTTGGCCAATTAATTTCTTTCTATTTATGGTAGACACAGGGTCTTGCTTTTGCTCAGGCTGGTTTCCAACTCCTCACCTCGAGCAATCCACCTGCCTCAGCCTCCCAGAGTGCTAGGATTACAGGCGTGAGCCACCGTGCCCAGCCACCTCTCATAGGAACTAATAGAGCAAGAACTCCATCACCCCCCCCATCCAGGGAGGGCACCCATCTATTCCTCAGGGATCCACCCCCATGACTCAAACACCTCCCACTAGGCCCCACCTCCAACACTGGGGATCAAATTTCAATGTCGTGAGGTTTGGGGGGACAAACTACAGCAGGGCCATTGGGAAGTGATTAGGCCCAGGGGTGGGGCCCTCACGCATGGGATTAGTGCCCTTCTAAGAAGATGCCCAAGAGCTCTCTCTCTCTCTCTCTCTCTCTTTCTGCAGATAGAATGTGATGACGGCCACCTATGAATGAGGAAACGGGCTCCCACCAGACAGCACGTCCGCCAGCACCTCGACCCTTAACAGCCTCCAGAACTGTGAGCGGTAAGTGCTCACCGCCTAACCCCCCCAGTCTGTGGTGCTTTCTTACAGCAGCCTCGACCGACTGAGACAGACGGCTCCAGTCCTGACCCGCACGCCTGACCGCGCGCATGTCTCACAAACCTTCCGCCAAGTCCCAGATGGTGACTTTGTTCTTGTCCCCGGTTTTGGGGAAGTACACGTAGCCCCCGTTGTGGGACACCGCAGTGAGGCCCGTGCGGTCCAGAAAGGGGGCAGATTCCAGGGGTTTCCGGGCATTGGCAAGATCCCAGACTTTGAAGGAGGAGGACTGCCAGGAAGCAGATGCCACCAGAGCCCCGCCCCGGGCCAGCAGGCTCACAGGGGCCCCGACGCCTTCCAGGATGTGCAGCAGGGTCCCCTGTTCCGACAGACTCCACACCTGGGGAGAGAGCACAGGAGGGTGGGCATGACGTCTTCCTCGCACAACCGCAGCTTGGAAATAGGCTTCGATAAGCCCGTTTATCCACTGACGATGAATTTTTAGGCTGTGGCTCAAGGGACTTTGCGTCTCCCCGCCGCCCCCCCCCCAAAGTTCCTCACGCCTCACTGATCAGCTACCGTAGCAGTTCCCAAAGCATGTCCTGGGGAACCCCTGGAGGGTACCCCTGGACCCTTTTAGGGGCTCTGCAAGATCAAAACTATGTGCATAATAATTCTTTTATTTCTCTTTTTGCTCATAATGCTTCCAAGATATTATTTGCCTTTTTCGCCCTCTTCCTCTGACAAGTAAGTGGTGGAGTTTTCAGAAGCTACATGATGAGATATCACACCAAACATGAGAATGCAGAATCTAACATGAGAGTCCGTCTGTCTCCTAGTAAGCCAAACATTAAAGAGATTCGCAAAAATGTGAAACATTACCACTCTTCCCATGAATTTTTCTTTTGGTTTTAAGAAACGTAGGGGGTTTTTTTGTTTGTTTTTTTAAATAAGAGTATGTAGGCCGGGTACAGTGGCTCACGCCTGTCATCCTAGCACTCTAGGAGGCCGAGGCGGGCAGATTGCTCAAGGTCAGGAGTTTAAAACCAGCCTGAGAGAGAGCAAGACCCCATCTCTACTAAAAATAGAAAGAAATTAATTGGCCAACTAAAAATATATATAGAAAAAATTAGCCGGGCACTGTGGCGCACACCTGTAGTCCTTGCTACTCGGGAGGCTGAGGCAGGAGGATTGCTTGAGCCCAGGAGTTGGAGGTTGCTGTGAGCTAGGCTGACACCACGGCACTCACTCTAGCCTGGGCAATAGAGTGAGACTCTGTCTCAAAAATAAATAAATAAATAAATAAATGTATGTTATTATGTGGCTATCATGTTAGCAGGTTAATGGATACATAAATATCCATTAATTCTTTATGGATATTTATGTATCCATAATGAAATATCTTTTTTCATTTTTAATATGGCAAATATTAACAGATACAAAATGCAATGAGGGACCCTGGATTGGATCCCGGAGGACATTATGCCGAGTGGAATAAGTCAGGCACCGAGAGGCAGACACACTGCCTGATCTCATTTACGTGTGGAATCTACAAAAGTTGAACTCACAGAAGCAGAGAGTGGAATGGTGGTCACCAGGGGCTGGGGGAGAGGGGAGGTGGGGAGATGTTGGTCAAAGGGTACAAACTTTCAGGTAGACAGGAGGACTAAGTTCAAGAGATCTGTCGTACAACATGGTAACTATTATTATTATTAATAGCAACATATTGTATACTCGAAAATCACTGAGAGTAGATTTTGTGTTCCCGCCACACACACAAAAATGATAAGTATGTGAGGTAACACACGTATTAGTTAGCTGCATGGAGCCATTCCACAGTGTATACATGTTTCAAAACATCATGTGGTACACCATAAATATATATTTTATTTACTTATTTATTTATTTTTTTAGGGGAAAACCTCACTCTGTTGCCCCAGGTAGAGTGCAGTGGCATCATCATAGATCACTGCAACCTCCAACTCCTGGGTTCAAGAGATCCTCCTGCCTCAGTCTCCCGAGTAGCTGGGACTACGGGCATGCACCACCAAGCCCGGCTAATTTTTAAACCTTTGTAAACAGAATGCCCAGCTAATTTTTCTATTTCTTTTGCAGAGACAAGGTCTGGCTCTTGCTCAGACTGGTCTCAAACTGCTAACCTCAAGCCATCCTCTCGCCTCGGCCTCCCAGAGTGCTAGGATTACAGGTGCGACCCACTGCACCCGGCCAAATATATATAATTTTTGTCAATTTCTTAAAAAGTTGGGGAAAAAATAGCTCATAAGAAGGAGAAAGAAAAAAACAAAACAAAACAAGAAGAACTTAAAGAGCTCCTGAGACTAACACGTTACCACGCGCTTCACTCCCCAGCTTGGACAGCTTTGAACTTATCGAGAATTTTCTTCCAACCCTGCTCTGCTCTGAAGGCCAAAATCCTCCCGAGGTTTCAGGCTCCGTTGGGAACGCCATCTCCGTCTTTTTTTTTTTTTTGAGACAGAGTCTCACTTTGTTGCCCAGGCTAGAGTGAGTGCCGTGGCGTCACCCCAGCTCACAGCAACCTCAAACTCCTGGGCTCAAGCGATCCTCCTGCCTCAGCCTCCCAAGTAGCTGGGACTACAGGCATGTGCCACCATGCCCGGCTAATTTTTTCTATATATATTAGTTGGCCAATTAATTTCTTTCTATTTATAGTAGAGACGGGGGTCTCGCTCTTGCTCAGTCTGGTTTCGAACTCCTGACCTCGAGCCATCCGCCTGCCTCGGCCTCCCAGAGTGCTAGGATGACAGGCGTGAGCCACCGCGCCTGGCCGCGATCTCCTTCTTTGAGCATTTTGGTGTTAAAAGATTCCCACCCAGGTCGGCCATCAGTGCAGGAGACACCCTGGGTCCTCTCGTCCTCTCGTTGAGCTGCTGTATTTTACCTGCACTCATTTTTGTGGGTATTTTGCAGCCAAAAAAAAAGTGCCTAAAGAACCACATCTTCTATTCCAGAGGCGGAGGTGAGGCTGGGGGTTCCCGGATCTCCCACCTGAATGAGCGCGTCGAGGGACCCGGTGACGATCAGGTTGTTCTCGGGACCGAACACGGCCGTCTGGACCTTGTCCTCGTGTTGCAGCTCCGTGGCCGTGAACCGGTGAAAGCCCTGCGAGTCGGCCAGGAATATCCGCACGGATCTTCCAAACCCTGAAACGGCAGGTGGGAGCTGGGCTTGGTGCTCTTGCACCTGGAGGAGCTCACGGCTCTGTTCTGAGCACCTGCCGTGTGCCGGGAAGGTGGACAGGATCCCCGGGGAGAGAGCGCCCCCTGCTGACCTGCTAGTTTCAGACTTCAGGCCTCCGGGACTACGAGACACTCCATCCCTGCTGTTTTAAGCCCCCCCACCCACCCCCCAGGTTTGTGGGCGAGTTTGTTGCAACAGCCCCAGGACATTTGAGCCGGTTTTAGTGGGGTGAGCAGGTGGCAGCCCCTGGAAAGGTGGGAACAGCAAGAGACCACCAGGAGGCAGGAGCACCCTGAGCGTGTTTGAGGAGCTGCAGAGAGACTGGTGCGGCTGCCAAGGAATAAAGGAGGGGGAGATGGAAAGGGTGGCTCAATTGAATAAATAAACAAACAAATACCAGGACACCCAGTTAAATGGGAATTTCGGACAGACGATGAGGTTTGTTTGTTTCACCAGTATAAGTATATCCCAAATAATCGCACAGGATAGACTTATCCTAAAAACTTAATTTGTCGTCTATCTGGAATTCGCATTTCGCTGAGGGTATCTTTTAGTTTTTCTGGCAACCCTAACGCAGGGCACTCGCTCACTAGCATGCCAAATATGATCTGGGTGATGCTTTGTTGAGGGGACACCTAGCGGGACAGAGAGGTGCACAAAGGACAGATTTATGCAAAGTCACTGAGGCCCCATAAAAGACATAAACGGGCTGGGCATGGTGGCTCATGCTTATAATCCCAGCAAGCATGGGAGGTCGAGGTGGGAGAACCACTTGAGATCAGGAGTTCGAGACCAGCCTGAGCAACATAGCGAGACCCCCATGTCTACCAAAAATAGAAGCATTAACTGGGCATGGCGGCATGCGCCTACAGTCCCAGCTACTCAGGAGGCTGAGGCAGGAGGATCTCTTGAGCCCAGGAGTCTGAGGCTGCTGTGAGCTACGATTGTGCCACTGAACCTCATGTCCAGGCAACAAAGCAAGACACTGTTTCCAGGGGAAATAGAAAAAGAGTTTTGTCCTTGGAACACCACGGGTCACCAGTTGAGTCGCCCTTTTCCATTGGCACCAACATCTCAGGTGGGGGCCCCATTCCGGTGGCGCCCTGCCCCGTCACAGCAGCTATCTGCTCATAAGATAGGCGCCCCGTCAATTCTTCCGGACACTTGGAAACGACACATTGGTAAATGAACAGACGCTCCGATGCAGGGCAGCACTGTGTTCGAGAGCGTGGAGTCCAGCCAGACTCTGGGTTCAAACCCCAGCCCCTCCACTTACAGCTGTGCGACCTCACGCAAGTCACTTAACTTCTCTGTGCTTTAGTTTCTGCATCTATCGATGAGGACGGTGAAAGTGCCTACCTCCCAGGGCTACTGTTGAGAAGTTAAAAAGTTAGCAGCCGCGAATCCCTTAGGACAGGTTCTGACGCATGTGACCCACCCAAGTATTAGCTACTGTGATGGCAGAAACTCTCATACGGGGTGAGTCTCTGTGCTGCCTGCCTCGAGTACATCATCTCGTTTTAGCAGCTGTCTGATGACCCGGGATATTTGCATCCCATTTTTGTGCAGAAAAGGATTCTCAGCAGGCCTGGCTTGACCACACCCTGCACGTGAAAGGTTTGACCTTGACCTTCCCCTAGGAGGTGACTTCTAAGCGCTTGGAATGTCCTGCCTGGTAAGAGTGGTTTGCTTCCTTAGAGGGTTTGGGTCACTCCACATAGTGACGAAGTGATTTATGGTGGAAGCTTTGGGACATATGGTATCGCCTTGACCTATGGAGGGGCTGTAGACTAAGGGAAGCCCTCCCTGGCTGCCCTGGAGTAAGGACAGTCAGCCATGTCTAAGTGACCGACTCCCAATCACATACCGACTCCCTGCCACCACACCCAGCAGTTTCTACATTTTTAAATGGTTAAAAAAAAAAATCAAAGTAAAGATGAATATTTCATGACACATGAAAATGATATGGGATTCACACATCAGCGTCTGTAAATAAAGTTGTGTTGACACACATGGGCACAGCCCTTTTTAAATAGTGTCTGTAAGGCTGGTGGCGGCCTCCTCCCTTCCCTAGATCAAAAAAGAAAAGGCTCATGAGACCAGACCTGACAAGGACAAAACTGCCAGGCCCCCGCTGAGAGGATCCACACCCAGATGTCCACCCGGATAAGAATGTTTCGGCTCTTGGATTCCACAAATACCTCTAGCCCCTACTAAAATCCCCAGCTCTTCCCGCCAAAAGTCCCTAGCCAGGCCCAAAGGGTATAAAAGGCCTCAGCCCCTTCAAACAGTGGCTACTTCTGGGGCCCCCCTCTCTTGGGGCCCCAGAACCTCGTCCACGAGTATATAATAAAACCATGTGGTTTGGCCCCCACTCTTTCTCTCTCTCTGTCTGTCTTTTCTTTTCGCCGCCACTGAAAAACCTTACAGTGTCTAGACCAGGCGTGATGGCTCGTGCCTGTGATCCCAGCATTTTGGGAGGCTGAGGTGGGAGGATCACTTGAGGCCAGGAGTTCAAGACCAACCTGGGCAACAAAGTGAGACCTCCATCTCTACATAAAAATTAGAAAAATTAGCTGGACATAGGTGGCACACACCTGTAGTCCCAGCTACTCGGGAGGCTGAGGCAGGAGGGTGGCTTGAGGCCAGCAGGGGGAGGCTGCAGTGAGCTGTGATCAGGCCACTGCACTCCCCGAGCCAGGGCGACAGAGCGAGACCCTGTCTGAAATAAATAAATACGGTCTACGGTGACTTTTGTGCCACAACAGCGGAGTTGAGACGTTACAACAGAGAACATCTCATCTAGAGTTCAAAAATGTTCCCTGTGAGGCCGTTTTCTGCAGGAGAGGCCTGCTGACTCCTCCCCTAGCACTCTTCTTTGTCCCCAAGCCCCACCCCTATTCCTAATCCCACCCTGATCTGCGTCCCTATCCTCTGAAATGAGAGCCAAACGCTACCTGCCGCCAGAAGGGACTCATCTTCAGAGACCACCAGGAAACTCACAGCATCTGGAAGCTTCTCCAGCAAGCGGTCTCCTTCGGAGGAAACCTGCGCAAAGTCAAGGACACCTGTCAAGCATTTCCGCAGGGTTAAGGGTTAAGGGTGAAGGATTAAAGAGCTTGGAATGGGACGCAGGGCTCTGCCAGCTCTGTGACTCTAAGCAAGTTCCTTAACACCTCGGTGCCTCAGTTTCCACTTCCTGTTAAATGAAAGATGATCTCAAGACCCCCCCCCTCAGAGAAGTACATAGAATTATTGTTCAGCCTATAGTCAGCCCTCCCGAAGTAGCAGCTCTAATTATTGCTGACGTCGCTGTTGTTGTATGCATGCAGGGGCCCAGAGAATATTCCAGCACTCCTGCTGGCATCTGGTGGGTGGAGGCCAGGGAAGCTGCTAAACATCCCATCAAGCACAGTACAGCTCTCGTAGCAAAGAATGATCTGGCCCCTGCTGTGAGCTAGGCTGACGCCACGACCCTCTAGCCTGGGCAACATAGAGAGACTCTGTCTCAAAAAAAAAAAAAATCACCTATAAAGAATGATCGGGGCCGGGCGCGGTGGCTCACGCCTGTAATCCTAGCACTCTGGGAGGCTGAGGCAGGCGGATTGCTCAAGGTCAGGAGTTCAAAACCAGCCTGAGCGAGACCCCGTCTCTACTATAAAAATAGAAAGAAATTAATTGGCCAACTAACATATATATATAAAAAAAATTAGCCGGGCATGGTGGCGCATGCCTGTAGTCCCAGCTATTCGGGAGGCTGAGGCAGGAGGATCGCTTGAGCCCAGGAGTTTGAGGTTGCTGTGAGCTAGGCTGACGCCACGGCACTCACTCTAGCCTGGGCAACAAAGCAAGACTCTGTCTCAAAAAAAAAAAAAAAAAGAATGATCGGGCCCCGAATATCAGTAGCCACAGGTGGAGACTCTGTGCTTTCAGGGAGCCTAAGAGGAGCAGTTAAAAGCACGGATTCTAGAGCCAGACTGCTTGAGTTCAGAATTGCTCACCAGCTTTGGGACTTTAGGCAAAGGACTTCGCCTCTCCTTGCCTCAGTTTACCCATCCATAACATAGACACAACGACAGCAACTACATCATAGTGTTGTCTTCGGGGTTAAATAAGTTCACAGGGCCGGGTGCGGTGGCTCATGCCTGTGATCCCAGCATTCTGGGAGGCTGAGACAGGAGGCTTGCTTGAGCTCAGGAGTTCGAGACCAGCCTGAGCAAGAGTGAGACCCTGTCTCTCCTTAAAAAAAAATTAGCCAGGCACAGTGGTGCGCACCTGTAGTCCCAGCTACTTGGCAGGCTGAGGCAGGAGGATCGCTTGAGCCCAGGAGATTGAGGTTGCTGTGAGCTATGATGACACCACTGCACTCTAGCTGGGGTGACAGAGTGAGACTCTGTCTCAAAAAAAAAAAAGGAAGTCAAGTGTCTCTTATTAAAAGACATAAGGCAAGATCCTTTCTCCCAATTTCTAGGACATCGGAGCACTTTTAGGCTGATTTAATTTTCTCATTATAGCCAGTAAAGTTGCCTACCAAAGAGATGGAGCCGTTGCTAAACCCAGTGACCAGCTTTCCTTGTGTCTGCACTGAGACCGCACAGGCAGGGGTTTCTCCTTCAACGCTGGACAAACACTGCCTGCCCTGCAGTTTTCCCGTGGCGGAGCTCCACACACTGACCACGCCACGCTCCGACACTGCCATCAGCCTGGCCTGCGGGGCCAGCACGCCCGTGCACATCCAAGGATCAGAGGCGTCTCCCGGGATTTGGAAAACCAGTTCTGCAGTTTCCAGATTCCAAGCATGGATCTAACGGAATAAAGAGGAAGCGACATCTCAGTAGGAGACTGGACTGCACGCTTTCCAGACTCAGATGCAAGACCCATTTTTCATTATGGTTCATGCATTTTATTTTCAACACTGCCTGTTCAGAAATAAAAAAAAAAAAAAAAGAGAGGGAGGCCGGGTGAGGTGGCTCACACCTGTGATCCTAGCACTCTGGGAGGCTGAGGCGGGAGGATCGCTTGAGCTCAGGAGTTCACTAAGGAAGAGCCAGACACTTTCTCTACATTAAATAGAAAAATTAGCGGGGCATGGTGGCATGTGTGCCTATAGTCCCAGCTACTCTGGAGGTATCTTTATAGTTTTTCTGTGAATTTACAATTGGTCTAAAATAAAAAAAATTTTTAAATAAGTCAGCAGCGCCATACACATTTATGTATATGTTCATTACAAGTTTTCATGTTCAATTTCACCTCAAAAAGTATCTTTTCATTGTCAGTAACAATCTAAATATTAAACATTTGCCCATTAGTTCTACATCTGGGGTTTCAATTAACAAAACAAGGAGAGATACACACAAAGATATGTGTATAAGGAAAGTTATTTCAGTTATTTGTAAGAGCAAAGAACTGGAAACAATCTATTTGTCCAATAACAAGGGATTAGTTAAGTAAACTCTAGTGAACCCAGATGATGGAATCTTGTGCAATTGCTAAGCATGCTGTTTTCAAAAAATTAAGGTTATGAGAAAATGCTCATGACATATTAAGTGGGAAAAACAGCTTTATAAAACGTACATGTATGTGGCTTGTTTTTGTTTTTTGAGACAGTCTTACTCTGTTGCCAAGGGTAGAGTGCAGTGGCGTCATCATAGCTCACAGCTACCTCAAACTCCTGGGCTCGAGCGATCCTCCTGCCTCAGCCTCCCGAGTAGCTGGGACTAGAGGCGCACACCACCAAATTGGGCTAATTTTTCTCTTTTTTTGTAGAGACAGGGTCTCACTATTTCCCAGATTTTTCTCGAACTCCTGGGCTCAAGTGATCCTCCCACTTCAGTCTCCCAAAGTGTTAAGATCACAGGCGTGAGCCACTGCGCCCGGCCTCAAGTATGTATTTTAATCCCAATTTTATTTTATAGACATAGTCACACACAAATGCACACACATGCACACATCACGTAAAGTAAAATCACATAAATGTTAACAGTGTAATGTTATTTGGGGGGTTATTTCTATATACTTTATTTTCCAAACTTTTAGGGATAACAAAGAAGATTTTTATAACTGATTTTGAAATCAATCAATACTTATCTAATATTTCAGCCTGCCCTGTCTAATAAAAATATGCAAGCCATGTATGACTTTAAATTTTTCATTAGCCACCTAGAGCAAGGTAAAAAAAGGAACAGGTGAAATCAATTTTGATAATATATTTAATTAACCCAATAGGTCCAAGTATTGTCACATGGAATCAATATAAAAATTACTATAGAGATAGTTTATATGATTTTTGTTATACTAGGTGTTTGAAATCTAATATGTGGAAACAGCCACATTTCAAACATTCAATAGCCAAATCTGGCTAGTTACTCCCTCATTTTGGATAGCATAATTTACATCCACCAATACTACCGTCAAAACCGCCAATTACTAATGTAATACAATAATTTAAAAATGCTAATTATTTGGTGCTTAGTATGTGCCAAGCACCATGCCGGGTGTTTTGCCATCATTATCTTATGAGAAAGATGAGAAAATGGGACTCAAAATGATGAAATGGCATGACCAAAGTCACTCAGCTCTCAAGAAACTCAACTGAGAGTTAAATACAGATTTTTCCACCTGGCTTTAGTTGCTAAACTCTTACCCACAATGCTACTATGTCTATCCATTCATAAAACTATCAAATCATAGGGTTGTGATTTACATAAGGGAATAACACAGTGGAATATACATTGTTTTCAGATGACCATGGAAGATTTACCAAGAGAGACCATAAAACAAGTCTCAATAAATTTGAAAGGATCCACATCAAATCCTTTTTGTGGATTTACCTGAGAACCCCTCAAATATTTGGAAACTAATAGCGCACTTCTAAATAGCCCATAGATCAAAGCAGAAATCAAAAGTGAAATGTAAATGAAATCACAACGTATCCAAATTTGTAGTACATAGGCAAAGCAGTACATTGAAGGAAATATATAGCACTAAAATGACTATATTAAAAAAGATGAAAGAGGCTGGGCACAGTGGCACGTGCCCGTAATCCTAGCACTCTGGGAGGCCGAGGCGGGCGGATCATTTGAGTTCAGGAGTTCGAGACCAGCCTGAGCAAGAGCGAGACCCCGTCTCTACTAAAAATAGAAAGAGATTAATTGGCCAGGTAAAAATGTATAGAAAAAAAATTAGCAGGGCATGACGGCACATGCCTGTAGTCCCAGCTACTTTGGAGGCTGAGGCAGGAGGATCGCTTGAGCCCAGGAGTTTGAGGTTGCTGTGAGCTAGGCTGACGCCACCCACACTCTTGCCGGGGCAAAAAGAGTGAGACTGTCTCTAAAAAAAAAAAAAAAAAAAAGATGAAAGGTCTCAAAATCTTAGGGTCAGAAAGAACTATCAGGAAGCCAACTATGAAGTTTGAAACCTCTTACAGCACTCTTTCAAGTGGTCGTGTACTCCTGTCTACGGCCCCCGGCCACATAAGGGAGCCCCTGCTTATAGAAACAGCTTATTCCTGTCTTAGAACACTCTGGTCTCAGTTTCCCTTTACAAACCGGGCAGGTGTTGGTTACCTTTGAGCCAGACGCCAAATAGACAACCTTGCTTGCTTCATCCACATGAAGGCTCCGGCTCTGAGGTTCAGTGGGAGTGTTCGAGCCTCCATCCCAAATGGTGAATTTCTCCTGGCCAGAGAGTAAATCCCACAAGCGCAGCGTGTGGTCCTTCGAAGCAGAGATGGCCAGGGTCCCGTTGGCAAACACTTTCACACACCTCACCTCTCCTGCGGCGGGCCAGGGTGGGAGAGAGTGTATATTAGCTGGGGACATGCTGACCAGGCAGCTACCAAAATGCCTGTTGGCTTACAAATACCCTGGTTTACCAAAGAAAAGATGGATGGATTTGAACACATCCAAGTCGAAAAGAATGGAATGTGGCAAAGTAAAATTAAGAGCGCAACGTGTTGGGATTCAATCAGTTGCCCCAGATGTTGAATTTGTAATATGCAAAGATAACTGAATTTTATAAAGCTTTAGCATCCAGACTGGGTGCGGTAGCTCACGCCTGTAATCCTAGCACTCTGGGAGGCTGAGACAGGCAGATTGCTCTAGGTCAGGAGTTCAAAACCAGCCTGAGCAAGAGTGAGACCCCATCTCTACTATAAATAGAAAGAAACTAATTGGCCAAGTAATATATAGAGAGAGAAAAAATTAGCCGGGCATGGTGGCACATGCCTGTAGTCCCAGCTACTCGGGAGGCGGAGGCAGAAGGATCACTTGAGCCCAGGAGTCTGAGGTTGCCGTGAGCTAGGCTGACACCACGGCACTCACTCTAGCCCAGGCAACAAAGCGAGGCTCTGTCTCAAAAAAAAAAAAAAAAACCAAACCAAAACAAACAAAAAAAGATTTAGCACCCAGGAAGTATCTAAAATTAATAAATGTTAAAATAGGGCAAAATTATGGAAAAATTATAGGACTTCTCTCATGATTTTTATTTCCTACGAAAAACATAAAATTTGGAAGACATAAAGGGGAAAAATTGACCAAATGGAACACATGAAAATGTAAAACTTCAGGATGATAAAATGTAGTTGAATGGCACAGGACAGATTGGGAGAAAATATTTGCCACATATAACAGACAAATGGAGACTATCCTTAATAAACAAAAAGTTCTCACAAACAAATAAGAAAAATTCAAATGACCTACCTACTAATTAGACAAAACATATAAACAGGAAGTTTACAGGAATAGTACAAGTGGACAGTGAGTGTTTGAAAATAATACCCAACTTCACTGGTAATCACAAAAATGCAAAATGAAACACCAATGCTCTATTATTGCCCCCAATATTGGCAAAAATGTAAAGATTGATCACTTGAATGCTGGCAAAGATATAAAAAATCAGTTACTTTATTACCTTGCTGATGGAGTAGAAGTTGATAAAACTTTTTAAAGGATGATTTGGTAACATTTATTAAAAGTTAAAATGTGCAGTCTCCTCATTTTGAATAATGTTCTACACTGTAGTTATATAAGATGTTGCCATTGGGGGAAGATGAATAAAAGATCAGCAGGACCTCTCTGTACTATTTTAGCAACTTATTTTGAGTCTCTAATTACTTCAAAATAAAAAGCTAAGAAAAATGAAAATTATGCATACGGTTTGATTCAAAAATCCCACTTCTAGGCCGGGCGCGGTGGCTCACGCCTGTAATCCCAGCACTCTGGGAGGCCGAGGCGGGCGGATGGCTCAAGGTCAGGAGTTTGATACCAGCCTGAGCAAGAGCGAGAGCCCATCTCTACTATAAATAGAAAGAAACTAATTGGCCAACTAATATATATAGAGAAAAAATTAGCCGGGCATGGTGGCGCATGCCTGTAGTCCCAGTTACTCGGGAGGTTAAGGCAGGAGGATCACAGGAATTTGAGCTTGCTGTGAGCTAGGCTGATGCCACGGCACTCACTCTAGCCTGGGCAACAAAGTGAGACTCTGTCTCAAAAAAAAAAAAATCCCACTTCTAGGAATCTGTCTTACAGAAATAACAGCAAAGCGTGTAAAAATGTAGAAGGATTTAAATTGTAGCATTGTTTATATCAATAAAAAGTTAGCCAGGTGTGGTTGCTCACACCTATAGTCCCTACTCTAGAGACTGAAGTGGGAGGATCACCTGAGACCAGAGTTCGAGACCAGCTTGGGCAAGACAGCAAGACCCCATCTCTAAAAATAATAGTATAATAATAAGACCAAAAAATTACAAACAACAAAACTGTCTATGAAAAAGGAGTTGGTTAGATAATATATTACATCCATTAAAAGAATATTATGCAGACATTAAAAATAACAAGATGTGGCCGGGCGCGGTGGCTCACGCCTGTAATCCTAGCACTCTGGGAGGCCGAGGCGGGCGGATTGCTCAAGGTCAGGAGTTCAAAACCAGCCTGAGCGAGACCCCGGCTCTACTATAAAAATAGAAAGAAATTCATTGGCCAACTAATATATATATAAAAAAAAATTAGGCGGGCATGGTGGCGCATGCCTGTAGTCCCAGCTACTCGGGAGGCTGAGGCAGCAGGATTGCTCGAGCCCAGGAGTTTGAGGTTGCTGTGAGCCAGGCTGACGCCATGGCACTCACTCTAGCCTGGGCAACAAAGCGAGACTCTGTCTCAAAAAAAAATAAAAAAAAATAAAAAAAAAAAAAAATAACAAGATGATATATACATTGACCTAACCATAATTACTATTATTATAACACCCAATATTTACTGAACATTTTCTATATGCCATGCACATTTATAAGTGGTTTACATGCATTAAACTCCTTTAATCCTCTCAACTCTATGAGGTACTATTTATTTTTAAAGACAGAGTCTCACTCTGTCACCCAGGCTCGAGTGCAGTGGCATGATCACAGTTACCATAACCTCGAACTTCTAGGCTCAAGTGATCCTCCTGACTAAGCCTCTGGAGTAGCTGGGACTACAGACATACACCATCACGCCCAGCTAATTTTTAAATTTTTTTTGTAGAGATGGCATCTCACTATGTTGCCCACGGTGGTCTCAACCTCCTGGCCTTAGTGATCCTCCCACTTTGGCCTCCCAAAGTGCTGGGATTGCAGGCTATGAGGTACTGTTATTGTTACTACTTATTTGTTCTGCTTTCTTATGAATATATATTTCTTCTAAACTTTTTGGCTATTAAAAACAATGCTCATCGGATATTTTAATACATGTGTACATGTACAAAAGTTTCTCTTTATCCCTTCTCCACTAGGGTTCTGTGAGAATTTCTATAAAAATAGAAAATTCGCCAGACACAGCACCACACGCCTGTACTACTTGGGAGGCTGAACCAGGAGGATCACCTGAACCCAGGAGTTTGAGGTTGCTGTGAGCTAGGATGACAGCACTGCACTCTAGCCCGGGCAACAAAGAGAGATTCTGTCTCAAAATAAAAAACAACAACAACAAAAAACAAGTCAATAGATACAAATAAATGTTTATGGCAAAATGTTGATATATGTTATATATAAAATGATATACAGTCTTAGATTGCAATGATAAAATATCCTTAACATCTTTATTGAGATATTATTCACAACCATAAAATTTGCCCATTTAATGTACAATTATATGATTCAATGGTTTTTCAGTATGTTCACAGAGTTGTACAACCATCACCTCTATCTAGTTCCAGAACACTTTCTCCACCCCAAAAGGAGACCCCGTTCCTATCAGCAGCTACTCCCCACTCCCTGCCCCCCAGCCCCTGGCAACCACTGATCTGCTTCCTGTCTCTGTGGATTTCCTGTTCCGGGGGTTTTCATATCAATGGAGTCACACGCTGTGTGGCCTTTGGCAACTGCTTCTTTTATTTGATATTATTTCCAGAGCTCCAGCCTCTTCACTTGTTGGCTGTTCTGTAGACTCCCTGACCTCTTTCCCCTCTCCCGGCTTCTGCACTTGCTTCCCCCTGTGCTCGGGAGGCCCTCTCCTCTTCAAACTTTTTGTGTATCAGCTGAAGGCCCCAGTTCAGAGAAATGCCTTCCCCAATAGCCCTAAGCAATCACCCTTTCCCTCATTACACTCAGCACAGCTTGTAACTACATTTTTGTCCCCCCCCCCTTCCCCAAATACAGGAGTCTCACTTGGGGCAGTCACTGGAGTCACTTGCCTTGGGGGCAAAATTTAAGGAGGTGCTAAATCACCGTGGGTTTTATCCCCCTTGGCCACTGACTGCAGCACAGCACTGTACCAACGCTGTCTGTCTTTATTTAAGACAAGCTGATATTGTATTCTTGTTGCATTTTTTTGCATTCTAGTTGTCCCTCAGTATCCTTAGGGGATTGGTTCCAGGATTTCCCTTGGGTTCCAAGGTTCATGCATGCTCTAGTCCCTGCTATAAACGGGTGCGTTACTTGCATATAACTTACACATATGTTCCCGTATATTTTACATCATGTCTAGATGACTTATAATACCCAATACAAGGTAAATGCTATGTAAATAGTTGAGATACTGTATTGTTTAGGAAACAATGACAAGGAAAAAAAAAGTCTGTACAAGTTCGGTACAGACGAAACTATCCTTTTTTTCCCCCAAATATTTTTTGATCCAGAGTTGTTTGAATCCTTGGATGTGAAACCTATATATGTGGGGGGGGGCAACTATACTTTTGATTTTTTCAAAACATTGTATTAAACTATTATTTCTCCCATGCATAACAAGGTGGCGCACACCTGTGGTTCCAGCTACTTGGGAGGCTGAGGTGGGAGGATGGCTTGAGCCCAAGGGTTTGAGATCAGCCTAGGCGATCATTAAAAAATTATGATATCTCTAAAAAATAATGATAAAAATTTTTTTTAAAAAAGTAATTTCTTTTCTTGGTGACTGAGAGGAGATGAATGATTTTCTACCCTACTCTCTCCTCAGTGCTTAGAACAGGGCTTTGTACACAGTAGGCACTCAATAATTGATTAAATAAATAAACCACATCTGTTGAGGAACTATGCAGAAATGAAAAGCCTTGCTAAAGGTCTGAGGTAGACAAATTGCAAAAAAGGACCACAATTCTTTACCCTCCCTGATCCATACCCTTGGTGATGTGACCTTGCAGCGCCTTCCATCAAAAGATGAAGCCTATTTCCCTAAGCATTTACTCTGGGCTGTTCTTGTGACTTCCTTTGGCCAATAGGAACTGGCCAGGGTGCCAGTTCCAAGTCTGGGCCTTAAGAGATCTTGTGAACTTCTACTTGTTTTCTGGAAACCCTGCCTTTGCCGGGGCTCGGCTGCTGGGAGGTGAGAGAACGAGTAGAGCAGAATCGAGCTGTCTCGGCTGAAAACATTCTGATTCAGCCAGCTCCCAGGGCATCCACTAACTGACTACGGATGCATGAGCAGAAGAACTGCCCGGCTGAGCCCAGCCTGGATTGCCAATTCTCAGAAGGCGAGCTAGAGAAATAGCTTGTCTGAAGCCACTGTGCTTCGGGGTGCTTTGCTATGCAGCTCTGGCTAACCAATGCAGGAACAAAGGCCAGAGTTTCGATCCAGGGAAATGAATCTTTGGGGAGTGGTTCTGGGGACGGCCTGTCCTCTGTGGAACACCGGGAATAAGCTGATCATAAACCCCACTTCCCGAGCCTCACCTGTGTGTCCGGTTAGAATGTGCATCACCTGCTGCTCTTCCATGTCCCACACGGCCACGATGCCATCCTGGGTGCCAACCACCAGCAGCATTTCCTCCACACCCCACGCCATGGCAGTGACGCCTGCAGCCACGCAGAGACAACAGCGACGACCTCAGACCCCGTGTGCAAGTGCTCAGCCTCGGGGGCTTCTCTAATAAGCCCCCGCATCAAACTGAGGCACGGACAGATGCAGTCCCTTGCTCGAAGCCACACAGCTAGGATTTCAAAGCCTGGGCTGTCTGTGATGTTTACATTGCTCTTAGGTAGAAAAGAGGACTGAACCGCAGCGCAGCCATAACTGTCTGTCTAGTCCAGCGTCTCTCACCCAGGGGCGATTCCATCCCCCAGGGCACACACGTTGGTGTATGCAGACATTTTGGGGTGCCAAAGCTGGGGACAAGGGTGCCGCCACCATCATCTGGTGGGTGGAGGCCAGGGACGCTGCCCAACACCCTACAATGCACAGGACGCCCCCACCACAGAGAATGATCCAGCCCCAAATGTCAATGGTGCCGTGGTTGAGAAACTCTGCCCTAGTCCGATATGACCCAAAAATAGAAATATAGGCCAGGCACAGTGGCTCACGCCTGTAATCCTGGCCACTTTGGGAGGCCGAGGTGGGAGGATCACTTGAGCACAGGAGTTAGAGGAAAGCATTGTACATAACATGTCTCAGAATTTCTATTTTGGAACGAATGTGCATAGGGAGTGCAGCTTTGGCTGCCAGGTCATGTGGTACAGAAAGAGCCCGCATGGCAATGACTCTGACATGTGAACCGGAGGCTAATTATATTCAGTGGCCTCACAATCAATGTGAGAGACTGTGGATGGGCAGATAAAGGGATGGGTGAATGGAGGTGGATGTGTGGATAAGTGGAGAGACAGGTGGCTGGCGGGACGAGTGGGTGGGGGAAGGGACAGGCGGGCAGGTGGACAGGCGGATGAGTCAGTATCTAGATGGTAGGCAAGTTGATGAACAGCTGAGTGCATGGATGGGTGGAAGGGAGAGTGAGTGGATGGAAGATGGCTGGATGAGGAAAATGGAAGGGCAAGTGGGTGAAGAGGTAGATATATGAGAGGATATACGAGTAGAAAGATGAGTAGAAGCATAGATACCTGATGGGTGGATAGATGAATGGAAGGAAAGAAGAAGGAAGGAAGGAAGGAAGGAAGGAAGGAAGGAAGGAAGGAAGGAAAGGTGGGTGGGTTATGGGATGAATGAATGGATGAATGGAAGGGAGGGAGGGTGGATGGATGGATGGATGGA